>CM021751.1:2479753-2774481 GCA_011075105.1 Heteronetta atricapilla
ATAAACATGATGTTTTTATGCTTATTTCTCAGTGTTACTGTGAATGTTTCCTTTATTCAATTTCTCTTGATTCTGTCTTCCCTAGTGTTTTCTCTGGGAGAAAAGAAGCACAACCTGGTTAATTAGCTATGCTGTTCTGATTATGTTCTTTAGTAAGAACATGCTCAAGTGACGTAAGGATTCTGTTTCTCATGGTACATCAATCTGTATAGAAGGGAAGAGGTGTTACCAGTCTCTGCTACATGCATCCAGACCAGCAAGTAGAGCTGCCAAGATCACTGCTGAACCTGGGCAGCTCAGAGCTGCTATCGTAACTGTAGCTCTTTTTATAAATAGGATAGGCTCAGATGATTACACTCTTATCTGATCTCCATCAGTTAATGAGGATAAGTGTTCATCAAGTCCAGAGTTCATGCCTCTTGCAAAACGTTGCGCACCTGTATGATGTAACCGTGCTTAGAAAAGAAATTACCACTTTGAAATGTTTGTTTTATAACAGCCAATATGTATTCTTGTGGGAAACACTTCTAGCGGTGCTTTTATCTTTCATCTTTATGGATTTGGAAAAATCCCCCCCCCCCCCCCCCCGAGCCAACTCAAATGAAAACTTGCTCTTTGGTTAGCTTTTGTAGATGGTGTTTGGGTATGGATAGGCATAGTTAACAAAGGCACTGTGTCCAAGTGTGACTCCTGCTGGAACGTGTTCTACTGCGGCTTTTCAGATAAATGCATTGACTTTGTGGTACTTAGAGCTATATTCCTTCCTGATGCCATGTTCTGTTGTCCCTTTGCAGTTTGAACAGCCCTTTTAAGTACCTGAAAGACTTATGAGTGTCCAAGCTATCGTTGACTTCACAGAACTGTGTATTGTCTCATTAACTCCTTGCAGACTGGGCTGTTAGTATGGTCTAGAAGGAGGAATAAAGCAAGTTTGACTCGGGGTTTATTTATATATATATATATATATATATATATTATATAACATTGCCTATGGTATTTCCCATATGTAGCAACTACTTCCTCCTTTTCAAGTTTGCTTCTTCATTTGTTGACTGACACTTCTTTGCAACTCCCTGCTTTCCTGAAAACCTATATTTATACATAAAGGAAGAGGAAAAAAAATCCAAAATTAACACATTCTCAAATTGTGTAACTTGAGAACTGTAGGTTTGCCCTGATACACAATCTAGTGTATGACCTCTTGAGAATTGTATTGGTAGAAGATGCAATCTAGACATTAGAAAACCTCATTCTTTATCAGCTGTGAAGGATCACTAAAAAATTAGTTCCAGAGTCAAGGACAGAATGGGAAATAATTTTCTGCATTTTAAGAGCTTCTGTCTCCTGTTGAGATGAGTTACCTAAGGAAAGATGAATGTCCATGTCCACGTCTGCTGTCGTACAGCAGGTGGGTGTGAGCACACCGCGTGCAAGGGCAGCGGGAGCGCGAGGTGTGGCACGAAGCGACCAGGGCCAGCTGCATGCACAAGTCTGTGCCTGTCCTCAGGCCTGCCCTGGGAGCGAGGAGGTGTGTTACGGATCAGAGGGCTGTGTGACTGCATTTAGAGTGGAGCTGCTTGCCAAGGCTGTAGTCAGGCAGACACAGCTGTGTAACGTTTCGCCGTGTGCTGCTGGTGTCCTGAGGGCGCCGTGGCTGCTTACGGAACCCGTGCCTGGTCACAGCAGCTGTTCTACAGCTCTCGTCAGTGTGTCCTGACGTCTGGTCTGGGCTTTTTTTTTTTTTTTTTTCTTCCCCAACCTTTAGCTGGGGACTAACCCTAATTAAATCTAATGTCTAATTTCAAACAACAAGCAGGCGCTCTATAGCTTAGTGAAAACAACTTGTGCACGGGCCCTTCTCCACACAAACCAACCGCTACCCCTCTGGCTGGCACAACACCCTCAGCCGGGCTGCTGAGCTGCAGTTACGGCCCGGCCCGGCCCGGCCCGGCCCGGCTCCACCTTAATTAAACTGACTCCAGTTAATTACACTTGCCCCTGGGCCGTACCGCTCATGCGCAGCCGAGGCGGGGCCGGCGCAGGCGCTGGGCGGGGACGGGACGATGGAGGCGCGCAGGGGCCGTCGGCCCCGCTCCCTGCCCTGGCACCGGCACGGCCACCACAGCCAACAGCAGCGCCATAACCACCGCCACAGCCACCGCGGGCGGCCGGCCGGCCTCTGAGGGAGCCGCGGTGAGTGGGGAGCCGGGCAGGGAGCGCTGAGGGGCGGCCGGGCCGGCGGGAGGGCGAGCGGTGCGGGGACACGGCTGCCCGGGGAGCTGAGGGGGCCGCCACCTCCCGGCGGGGAGACCGAGCCTCGGCGCTGTCAGACGAGGCTGTGTGGTGGTGTCTCTGGAGGGGAAGGATTAAAGAATAGGCTTGTTTTCCCCGGGTATTTAACACGTGATGGTCATGCTATCTGTGGTGTGGTGGTTTTTTTTTTTTTTTTTTTTTTTTTTTTTTTTTTTGGTAGAATGTAATCAAAACGATGCCACTGAATTTCAACTGCTTCCAGGCATCTGTATTTCAGTACGGAGTATTATTCATGTTTTTTTCAGACAGAGGATTGTGTCCAGGATATGAAGATATTTCTTCACACAGGATAGCATCTAGTATACGAAGATCTTTCTTCACACAGGATAGCGTGTCTAGGATACAAAGATCTTTCCTCACACACAGGGCAGCGTCTAGGATGTGAAGTTCTAAACTTAAAGAAAAAAGCCTTGTCTACCCTATGCAGATGTTCCTTCTCTTTCTAGTTTTCTAGGTGCGAGGAGGTTTAGTGCCATGGGGATGGAGTCACGAGCATGTGAGCTCTATTGGAGTGCTTTGTTCAGTAAAATGTAATAATAATACAAACTGCTGCAGAATTAAGTGATTAAGCACAGAGGGGTCTGTAGCAGCAGGGCAGCTGATACTGGTTTTGGGATACAACATTGTTCTTTCTGCCGTAATACGAGAGATGATAGGTAACATATTACAGAACAAAGAGTTTTGGCAGGCTTATGCAGTTTCTAAGAAATCAGTAGAATTGCTACAGTCTCAAAGGCATGTTAAAAGTAGTGTATTTGGATGGGATGGACCCTGCAGTAATTCTCTCATTGGGAGGATTTAGGGTAATGCATTTCACAGAAGAAAACTTTGTTAAAAAATAGTAGCTGACAAGCAATCTCATGCAAAGAATGGTTTAAATTTCTGGATGATTTGCACCCTTAAGTGCCTTGTGTAGCTCTCTGCATCAGAAGAGCATGGTTCTAATGCCGTATTCAGAGTGATCTGACAGTGGTGAATATTGCATTTTAAAATGAGTGCATGTGACTCTTTCCAGGCCACCAGGATGTGGTTTACGTATGTATGAAGGCTTAGTAAAATTGTTTCAAGATTCTTTTATAAATAGAATTCCTAGTGTAGGCCTGGAGTGTGATTCCTTAATAATAGTTTAACTTGTGGGATGTTATGGCAGCACTTCCTTCCATATAGAGGTGGTTTGACAAACCTGTGTCAAGTTCTGGTTCCTGGAGAAGTTGGAGATGGGATAGGCTACAATAATATAATTATTTATTTAGGACCAAGGTGACTCAACTTGCTTCTTTGTGTCATTGTAACAGGATTTTTATTGTTCAAGTGTTAAACCTATGTCAGTTGTCCTTCATTCTGTAATGCTGTGCTTCTAAATCTTTTCTTTTTCTGTTTTTCTTAATTTTGGGTGTGACTTAGACCAGAGCAGCCTTTTCACTCGTTTGTTGATTTGTGCTTCAAGTTTTTGGATCCAATCCTGGGAGCTGTTCAGTGATAGTTTTGTCCTTATGTCAGGTCTGCTTATTTAATAAAGGTCTTGTGAGGGGATGTTAGTTAAACAGTACATGGTGTAAGCTGTAGTTAAAACATCCTGAATTGGAAAGTATTACAGGGGAGGAATATCAAGTTCTTAGGCTGTATTTAGTTAGTAGATCTGTGCAACGTCTTTATTCTAATTTTGTGCTATTCCAGTTTTCTTTGCTAGCAGCATCTGTCAGATCAAGATTTCTCAAAGTCACTTGGAAGCACACCTCATTTATTACTTTTGATATAAATTATTTTTCTCTGCACCTCTTAGTTAATGATGATGCTATGGAACAGGATGGGTACCACATCCTGGGCTGTCTTTTTTTTTTTTGTGTGTCTATCTTCAGTACAGATTTTTAAGAAATAACTAAAAATTGTGACTTTTGAGCATGCATGTGCAGGGGGGACGTATATAAAGGGATATATGAATATCTTTAAGGAATGTGCCTCTGAGAATAAGTAAGGAATGATGAGAGACTGCTCGCTGCTGCTGGCTTGAGAAGCCTGTTCAGATCCCATGCCATAGATGCATCCAACACAAGAGTAATCTACTTGTTATGATTTCTGGTTATAAAGAATGATAATTAGATTTTCAAGTATAATTTTTTGTGGCTTTTTTTTTTTTTTAATAGGCTGGAAATTATAAGTACATTGCATGTCTGTATACCTACAAACAGATGGTGAATTAGTGTCAAGTTTTCTAACCTCCTTTATGGCTTTTTCATAAACCTAATGGATAAAGTGCTCTTTATTTAAATTCAGAACTTAAAATTTTGGATTCTGCCTATATTTGATTGGGAAAACCATTCAGAATCCAGTTAGCCTGTAGGGGAAAAAGTAAATAAAATGCTCATCTGATACTTTTTATTTCAGAGATTACAGACAGTGAGCTAGTTTGAGATTATGATTTTAAGAACAAACATTGTAAGAACTTTCCTCATGTGCACACAGATGCTGAAAGACCCTTTCCAGACAGAGATACTGAATATCTGATAAAGTCGCTTCTTTTCTGAAACTTAGATATCTGAGCAAACCTGTTTTCTGTACCTGGTTCAGAAACAACAGCCAGGGATGTATTACTGAAACTTGATGAGGCCGTGATTACAGGTAATACAAATTAAAATCTAATAAAACTAACTTCTATTGACTCAGATTTTGTAATATTTTACATCTATGCTTGCATGATCAGAGAGAATTATTCACCTGAATCAGCTGGTAAAAAAAAATATTTTAAGCTTTAAAGTTTTCTAAAAAATGGAGCTACATTCTTCTAATTTCAGCTGTCAAAAATGTGTTGAAACAAGTATTTCCTGAGTCATGGTCACAGGTAACACTAAGCAATGAGCAACCAACAACTAAGTTTTGTTATCTTTACTAGCACAGGATCTTATCAATTATTAATGGTTGACTCTAATTGTACCTCTTTGTAGTCATGTTTCTTTAGCGCAGGCATAATGTGTACAGTAAGAGCAAAATAGATTCTAATGTGGTTAGGTGGTGGCTCTAATTGAGTAATGAACCAGTACTCCTTATAAATTACTACATTTTGTTGATGCTTTTGTTACCTAAAAGTTGAGAACTTTTGCTATGAAGCATAGTACTTGCAAAATTACTGAGACTTGCTATCCTCTTAACTGTACAGCCAAATACTGTTATTCCATGAGTATTTTCCAGAGCCCAAATCCGTCTTAACAGTTACAATAATGTCCTGATCCATTCTGCATGGGATACAGTAAGAGGCCCATCCAATGTGCTAAAAGCTGTTTTAGAAACATCTGCAAAAATTGAATGAGCCAACATTTTTTCCTGTGTTGAAATCATTTGAGGAATGTAATGTTCCTCCAGACTTCATTATTTCAGATGCTGCTTGTGTACAGTTTAGTGTTTCTTTACACACTGAAAGTTGTTTTCTAGTTTTGTGACAAGGCTTCTATTCAGTTCGAATAACGATGCAAATTCAAATGTGAGTTTTATTTTTGTGAAGAGTGGATATTTAAATTATTTCTCTTTTACTCTTGCAAAATTGCTTTCTAGCCAGCTGCTTGTTATCTTACGTTTGTGCTGATTATTAGTGGAAGTGAAATAATTCACATGTGTCCTTATTTCATCTTGTTTGGTTTGGACCATCTCTTCAGTTTGTCACAAATGATTTGAGAATTTCAGTTCACTTCAGTCAGAATTCTGACTTGTTTTTTCTCTTTTCTCAGCTTGGTTTTAATCTCATTTTAGTTGAGAACTGAGGTTTATTAAGATTGTCACTTTTTTTTTTTTTTACTTTGACATTTTTTCTATTGTAGCTTATCCTGGTTTTGTCTGATGTATGTATCACTTAGTAGGTGACTTCATAGATATCCCCAAGTTCTTGATTCCTGGCAAATAGTTAAAGCTCTTTTTCCTCTTCAGTCTCTAAAATAAATTTATTTTTGCTGGACATAACTGGAGATGTGCTCGTCTCGAACTAACAGTATTCAACAGCTTCATATGGAAACTGCTGTGAATCTGGGAACATATGAATTTAAATTCTGGTCTTTTTTCTTTCCAGTGTCTTCTGATGACTTCAAAGAACTTCTCAATTGCCTAGATGCTTTTGAGAAGTATCTACCAAATTGTGTAAACTCAACGTCTGATACATTCTCTATTAGCTTGCTAATACTGAGATTTTTCTACTCTCCTTTCTCTATCCCCTTTCCCCTGGTATTTTTCCACAGGAATTAAATTTGTACCTCTCGGAGGTTCTTCCACTTCCAGTATGGAGGTGAATCGAGAAAAACTGTGCACCGGTAAGGCTGATGTGAGCGCAGATTCTGGATATCATTGCTCAACGTGTCACGATGACGAGGAGTGGAGCAGTACTAGCCGGGGACGAGCTAAGTCACGAAGCTTGTCTGCTTCTCCAGCCCTGGGAAGCACCAAAGAATTCAGGTACGGCTCTTGTTTCTTCTTGCTGTGCTATTAAAAAAAAAAAAAAAAAAAAAAGAAAAGTTATCTAGGTTTTAGTTTTGCTCCTCGTTTTTATATAACCATAGTCTTGCAGCTGTGTTACCTGATCATGAAGAGAAAGAACAATACTCTTTTGTGGTAGTAAATGGGGAGAGAGATGATTAGAGAGCCATCCTGTTGTGGTCCATGCTGTGAAGAGGATTCGAATTTCTGAAGTAGCCGTGTATGTGGTCATCTCTAAATTGGCATTCATGTGAATAGGCTCTGACTGGTTCTCACAACTTGCTTCTGCTTCAGTATTTCTTGGTAGATGTTAAACTGCTATTTTTGTAGATGTGTTTCAGCAACATTCTGCATGTGCGTGTATGACTTCTTGAAGCAAATGGTTATTGTGTTGTCTTAAAGCTTTCCATCTGAATGCTGTCTGAAGTCAGTCCATCAGTCTGGATTCAAGGAAGTGTTTGTGTTTAGAAATGGCTATATGAAACATGAGAAATCCTTTTTTGAAGACAGACTGCACGTGAAACTGCTATCTGTAGCGTTACGTATTGAAATTCTCTCTTAGTGGAGAAACTTAGTTAAGAAAGTAGGGTACATTTCCAGGTTAAGGAAGTTTTTAAAATGTGGGAACTTAAAAGGTTATTGCCTGTAAACAGGTAAACACAAAATAGTTTGAAATTTGAGGAACCCCTTGTGCCTGAACACTCAGCTTCCAGGATCTTGGGATAGACTTGAACTTTGAATACTTAAGTACGTCATATTTCAACCCAGCTTCAGAAGTTTTAAGTACCTTCCAGAAATAAAATGCAAGTGCATCTTTACTGAGTGATGTTAATTTATAGCCTGATCTTTGCTCAAGTCACAGCAAAGGAACAGTTTTGTTTGTAGTTCCTGATCTTTGACTAGTTGGCAGAGTTTTGCCTCTTGCTCAACCGCTTGCTTTTTAAGGGATTTAAAATGCACTTTAAAGGGTTGTTAGCCTAAAAATGAAATCAGAAATTTAAAGGGGACTAAACTAGGAACAGACCCGTGGTCAAAATGGCATGACTGTCAAAGCAGATATCTGCAGCGTTTGTAGTCTCAGAAATAATCCATGAACACTAAAGTGACTTCTGCGAGCTTTTATAACTGCCCTAGCTGGAACTGTTGTGCTGTGCATCAAAAACCTGTATGAGAATTATAGTTAAGGTAAGATGACGCGGCACAAAATAGGTTGGTGCTTGCAGATGGTATCACAACAGTGAGAAACGCCCATTTTTTCTTTGAGCCAAGTTCCTAATCTAGACTCAAGGCTCTTGTCATGTGGGCAACTTGGACAGTTCTTTCAGTTTTGTGATCTTTGGACCCATTGTAAATATCAAATCGCACGCTGTGGTAGCAGCATGTCTAGACCTTGTGGGAAGCATAGCAGAACTTCCTTATATTGTGATCCTACATAAGGCTGAGGCATGGACAGAATCACAGAGGCGTTGCTCAACAGATGAAATTCTCCTGTAGAGTTACAACTCTGTTGGCAGAATTGCTGTTGCAAAGCAGAGCACATGTGGGTGAGACCTGAGGATCCCAGGGGAAGCTTTATGGTGAAGGGAGGTACAATAAAAGGCTAAAGAGGCTAATACTTGGAAATACTTGCTTTGCATACATAGTTCAGTCCGTATACTTTAATGTTTTTGGAAAATGTTCGCAAAGGATTGTGCTCTGACTGTGCTGCTCTAGCTGCTATGCTCTGTACCGTAGTCAACAGGTAAGTCTTTACACTAGAAGCCTGCTGAGAAACTGGCGTGGTTTTCCTTCTCCACTTAAATCTTTAGAACTGAGAAGTTAGGATTATTGTTTACCGTGTTTTTTCATTAAGATGTTCTACATTCATTAACTGGATGTCCTCAAATTA
The DNA here is from genome assembly GCA_011075105.1 of Heteronetta atricapilla. Lineage (NCBI taxonomy): Eukaryota > Metazoa > Chordata > Aves > Anseriformes > Anatidae > Heteronetta > Heteronetta atricapilla. The sequence continues at coordinate 2,488,410 of CM021751.1, forward strand.
GTGTAAAATTGTCACGAGGCATTTTGCAGAGTGTCGGACTGACAGCAGTCTCAGGTTTGCTGTGCAGCATTCACATTGAAGTAGGTGCATCTGCTTTGAATGGGCAAATACATCTTTTAAAAAGATGTATAATTTCCAGTGCAATGCTGCTCAGCCTTAGTAAAGGGCAAGTTGAAAAAACAAGCAAAACCTTAACCAAAATCTGTACAAATTATTAATTAGAGCTTGCGGAGAAAACTTCGTTTGAATGCCATGAAGGTCAGATGTAAATACTTCTCTCTTGTAGGAGAGTTTAGCCAGTCACTGGCAGTGGCATGAAATAAGTACATCTGTTAAAAGAAAGTAAAAATGATAGTTACTGGGAGAGGCTTGAGTGGAGCAAAAAGTGGGAGGAGATGTTGCCAGAGTATTATTTAGTTATCCTAATTTCAAGTGTAATTTTTCATGCATATGTATAAAGACTTGCCATTCCCTTACATGTATTGGTACACGCATTAATCTATAATAATACAAGTCCTTGCTCATTTTTCTCTTTTAATGTAAATAAGAAACTTTATACCACATGTAACTGATCCAGACAGATAAGAATATTACCTTACCCAGATTTATAAATGGAAAAAAAGTATTTGAATAACAGCTAGGTACCATCTCTGTGTATGAGTTGTAGGAGATAAATTTTAATTATCAGTATTCAAATCTTGCACAAGAATATTTTCTTGGACGTGGAACAAATGAGATGTTGCTGCTATTTCTTAATTTTGTTGTATTTTTTAACCTGTCATCTATTTTTTAGTAGATGTCTGTGGTTTGTTGTGTTTTTTTTGTTGTTGTTACGAGTGAGTCATCTGGCTGGCCTGAGCTACTTTACAATATACACAATGAAAGGCAGTGTGGCGATGATTTATTACTAGCAAAGAATAGGTTAGTTACCAGTTCCTGTGTTAATTGAATTAAGCACAGGAAAGGCATATTTCCCACTTGTTTTTAATTAAATAATTCCATCAGCTTTTATGTAACATTTCAACAGTTACATGATGAAAGCTAGTTTTACACTCCATCATATGCAGATCTGCTGGGGGGGACAGGGCGGTAAGTCAGAACAGTTCTGACTTGCTCCAGATAATCTCATCCTAGAGCTAGGAGTAATCCTGTGTTCTGGGTGGGATTTAAGTTTGAGGATAAATGACTCTTCAGATCTCATCTCTTGGAAGACAAAGTCTGTATTAACTGTAATTGGATAAATGAAAAATTAGCAATTTTTCCACCTGATCCAAAAATTCTTAGTTTGAAGATTGGAGGCAAGATTTTTAGAAGGCTCAATGTCAACATATCTTTTAGATTTATGTAGGAGTAAGCAAAGAAACTTAAAGATTTGTATCATCTTTCCTCTTTAGAATTTATTTTGAGATCTCTTAGTAATTAAATCCTGTTAGTGTCATGGTATTCTGGTTTACTTCATCACTATTAAGTATTAACAGCATTAAGACTGTCATAGTTCATGGAAACTACTAGAAAAAAAGGCTTCTTGACATCTGTCAGTTAGTGAAGTGGAAACCTTACCAGTCCTTCCTTCTCTCCCTGATTGCTGGAGTAATTCAGGGTCAGTGCTTAAGGAAGTTGTAAAATACTTCTTGTATTTTTGTACTCTTGTATTGAGTGCTGGAAAACCATGCCCTTTTACACCCCTGTGTGATTGGCCAAGGTACATTTCCTGACTGCAGTAGTACTGTTAGCAAGTCTGCTATGTACTGGAAGAGGTGAAGTTACCAAGCAACCTAAAAGTAGTTTTGTGAAAGTGAGGTGTGGAGGGTCAATCCTATTATCAGTGTTTCCGCTTGCCTTGGAAGTAGCAAGCTGTATGCTCTGCAAGATTGCTGTGTGATCTGTTTCTTTGTGGTGAAATTCATTCACGTCACTAAATGGTAGAAGGCAGAACTGCCTGAATAATGCTTCGTTGCTTTTTGTCTTAAGATTTTATTTTATTTTTTAAAAAAAGGTGTTAATCTCAGGCCAGGATGTCTTCCATTTATCTTTCAAGGATTAAATTAACTTTACAAGCACTCCTCTCTTAAGTAGCCTATTTTAGAAAAGTCAAAAGCCTTGTGTTCTTTGTGGGAGGTGGAAAGAAATGGAAACTGTTTTTAACATGATGAATAAAAAGGAAATGTTATGTTTGTTTAAAAAAAAAATCAATAAATAAAAGCAGATAACCTAACCTAGTACCTAATAAAATGAACTAAATTCTAATACATAGCAGATACATAATCTCCATATGCCTTAGAATTTAAAGACCTCTGTTAATTCATTAAGTACAAAGATACAAACTAAAAAGCTTACACAATTGGGACATAGGTACTTGGAGAGACACACACACAGAGGAACAGCAACAATAAAAACTGAAGGTCTTGTCCTGGTATTGTGAGATTTCTCTTTAACTGCTTGTCAAGACTTACACTTTTTCCTTAAAAAAGGAAAAACCTTAAAATTTGGCCATCTCTTGTTAGAGGCCGTGGTGCTTCCTCTGTGCACAGTGAAGTTTAAATGAATGCAAGAATACTTGCCTAGTACTGCTGCTTAGGTTAGCGTTTAGTCATGGAGGGCATAAGCTGAGAGTGAGGTTTCAATTAAAATCACTGTCAAGGAAGTAGGCACAGGAGTTAAATTTTAGCTTTGAAATGTGTGAGCTAATATGTGTAAAATTATATTGGCTACTCAACCACAAATGTAGGTTTAAGAAACGGACTTTGTCCTTCATTGCCTAACATGACTCTTTCAAAGATGTGGTTTTGGTGGTTGGGGAGCTAATAATACCTACTTTGTCATCATGTTTCTTTTATTACTTAACTTTTTATGTCCAGGAGAACACGCTCCTTGCATGGACCATGCCCAGTGACCACATTTGGACCAAAGGCCTGTATGCTGCAAAATCCAAAAGCGATTATGTAAGTACTTGTCAAACAAATGGTTTTGTGCTTATTCTATGTGAAAGCAGATAAGTTTACTTTTCTACTATTTATCCCCAAATCAGCATTGTTTGTATTTTACCTGGTGTTCAGAGATTTTTATGTTGCTTGATTGCCAAGCTCTAGGGTGTGCATTGGAAAAATTGGCATGCCATTTATATCATATGCTGAGCCTTTGAAGAGTCTGCCTGAGAAGAGAACCTACAGCACTGCTGAACTGGATTCTCAAGTAAAACCAATTAAGCATGTGTTACCTTGATCTGCATATTAAAAAGTATATATTTGAATGTCACTATTTTTGTTTTGCTTTCTCCATGTTATGATAGGATAAAATCAGTATTTCTCTAAATGGACTTTTAGTAGTCTTGCCAGTTGGAATATTTCCCTCAGGATAACAGACATAAAAGGGAATTAATTTTACTTTTACCTTAGTAATTCATGTGACGTTCATTCTGAGGCCCACAATCTACTATCTAAATTAATGGAGTTTACTCTTAACCCATTGTATATATTTTGAAAAGAAAAGGAACCATTTCACATTTTTTAAAAAAAGAGAGGATATGAAAATAGTATTAAGTACTCAAATTTTGTTTAGACGTCTTTTGCAGAATCTTCAATCCTTAGTTTGTGGTCAACAGTGGCAATGGTAATAAAGCCTCTCCAACAGAACCGACAGTAAACTCCGTGTGTATCAACCACCCGTACAGCAATCTAATTATGGTACAGAGAAGCCATTGGTTGCATTTTACTTATTCCACAAAGAAAAGGGTTTCTCTGTGAGAGAAAATCAAATTTTTTTTATGGACAACACAAGACAGAGGAATTGCTCTGTGTACTGCGAAATCTCAGCTGAGGAAAACCTTCTCCCTCTTGGTATCAGGCGTTTGAGACAGTGGTTTGATCTGTGGCACTTTCTGTCTGAGTATCATCAAGTTTTTTTTAGTCTGCTGATAAATTTAGTGTGAAAGTAAGGGTTCATTTCTGCTCAGCAGGCATGCAAACATTTTAAAAAGTTCTGTTTTACTGTTTTGACTTTACACTTACCATATTTGAATTAAATATTTATTTCCTTAAATCCATACCCAAAATAATAGTGGTCTTCCTCTAAGCAGGTTGGTGGTATCTTAACTTTTCCTACACAGGTGTGGCGGAAATCTCGCAGTATACGAGAAGTTTGAACTTCCTTATTCTTTCCATCTCTTCTAACGTTTGTGGCTTGCTATACTGCCCTGCATGTTTACCCACCTGATCCTGATGAATATGCTCCTCCCCATGGGCTGAGCCAGCACTGGACAATATAATAATAGTGTCAAGATCAGTTGAGTACAGAGGCGGTAGGCAATCCTCAACGCACGCTACTTGGCAGGGAAAAGCCTGCTTAAGCGGCGTTCAGAATAGCTGGGGAGATAAGGGCATGCTCGGGTCATCAAAGAAAAGGACTATTTGACAATCAAATTGCAAATTACTATTCTTTCTGCTTGTAAGATTTTTTTTTGTGACTTCTTGTTTCTTGTGGCTTCTAAAAACAAGCATATCCTTTTTGCTTGTGTTTTTTCTTCTCTACTGTCACTGGTAATGTGAAACTCTCTTCACTGGAGAGGATATAACAAAAAAAATCCTAGTTTTTATCTTTGGGCTTCAGTTAGTCAAGGTCTTGGTGTCTATTTAAATGCTAGTGTTGAAAAAACTACGTTCTGAAGGCTGTATTTTTTTTGAAGTATATTTTCTGAATATACTTTATATAAGGGAATTTTCTGTAAAGCCTCACAACATTTTATTGGGACTGGTTGAAATATTTAGCTGATGGGAAAAGAAAAACCTTCAGGGAAAAATGTTTTCTTTTGAAGTAGCAGTTTCTTAGGAAGTGATAAATGCCTCAGCCTTTTTTTGGAACTGTTGCATTTGCCTGACTTCAGGAAAAAAAAAATGAAGATCTTACAGCATGTTATGAATAATTTTTCATTTAGAACTACGTGGAATTGGTGAGTACGACTGCAGTGGGAAGACTGTCTTTTTGGTTTGAATAAAGACTGTTAGTTCTAGGTTTATTAAGTGAAAAGCAATGCTGCAATCTTTAGTTCTCTGCCAGCATTACAAGGTAGCCTGGTCATGTTGAAATATTGTTGGGGGAGGTTTCTCTACAGATGACTTTTGCCTTTTAACAGCATTTAGATTTGAGGAATTTAATTATTTAAAATAACTCTTTTCTGTAAAAAGTTTATTTCTTTAGTCACATTTCAAATTGGAAATAGCATATAAAACTTCAACTTTGATTTGTTTGCAGCTGTTTGAAAGGGCTAAACAAAGTTGCATTGATCAGTTCGGTGTTTTATTTTAGCTTTTTATTTTTATTTTTAGCTATTGGTTTAGTCAAGTCAGAAGAAGCCTTCCAAATACATAGTAATCTGAGATTCAGGGTGATATTTTTGACCAAGTGTAGTATTTTCAAAAGTCCCCAGCTCTGTGTCAGGGGACTGGGCTAGACTCCAGGTAGTTGATTGAGGGTCCCTTCTAACCTTCCCTCTATTCTGTGGTCCTTTGACTATAAAATACAATGAGCTGAAGTATAAATGTGATGTTGAAAGCCTCTACGTGATCCTGAATATAACTGTGTATTTGTACTCTTCTGTGTTATGTAATATTTAGAGAGAGTTGGCAGCGTTTGTTAGTAAAGGGTGTTGGTATTAGACTATAAACTACATACTAATAGTCTATGTTTATATGGAATATAAGCATTTTACTTTTTTCTTGAAAGTAAAAGGAGTAGGTTATGCCACTACCAGCATCAGCATCTGTTTTATTTTAACCCTTAAAATGCTAAATCCCAATCTCTGTAAATTTGGCTTGTTCAGCACATATACTAATCTGCTTTGCTTCAAGGATTATATCTGCCCCATGTGGAAAAGGATGGGATGTCTGCAATGCACAAAACACAACTGTGAAATCAGGTAGCTGAGAAGTGAATCCAAATGAAGAAAGATGTTACAGTTGGGTATTCCTACATCAACTAAATGTGTTATAGAACAACGTGAAGTTCTGTTACTGAACTCATTTTTACCCCTTGAAAAACACAAAAACAGTTGTGTACATATATTTAGTTCTTGAGATTCTCAAGTCTTTGGGTAGCCTTGGTAATAAGACTTATCTTGGTTTTATGCAGGGAAAAAAAGCATCATTATCATTCCCAACTATTGTAACCTTCTTTTTGTTGTTCCAGTATGGCATGTGATAGGATATATTCTTAACTGGCCAGAAGGTTTTCAAGGCAAAATGTAGTAATGTTTTTGAAAATCTGTGGACATTGCAGTGCCTGTCTGCCATTTCTTTCAGTCATTCAATGCTTTTAGTCACCTGTTTGTTTCTCTTATAATGACCTGTTCTGTTAAAAAGATGTTTTAAATCTAACAGTCCTAAATATTTGTTACTTTTGTGCTTTTTCTATTCTTCAGGCACATTCAGGATCCAGCAAGCCAGCGGTTGACATGGAACAAACCTCCCAAGAGTGTCCTTGTTATTAAAAAGATACGTGATGCCAGTCTGCTGCAGCCTTTCAAAGAGCTCTGTGTGTATCTTACTGAGGTAACGAAACGTAAAGTCCATTCTTTTTAAACTGTAACAAGAAACTTTACTTCTAACCTGTTTTCAGCTACTGACTTGGTTTAACGTGGAATGCGTAGAACCGTATAATGCAGATTCTAACTACTATTCATACATTTTAAACCAATGCAGATTATAGGCAGAGGCAAGTACTTTAAGAGGTTATTAACTAGCTCATTTTACCTTTTTTTAGGTGAACAATATGATAGTGTACGTAGAAAAAAAAGTTTTGGAAGACCCTGCGATAGCTAATGATGATAATTTTGGACCAGTGAAGAAGAAATTTTGTACCTTTAGAGAAGGTATGGTAATGACTGTTTGAAAGTAAAAGCGGGACATAGTGCTTATTTGTCTGAACATTTCCTTTGTCATTGAATTAAGTTTGTGATGTTAAGATGTCTCTTGCAAGTAGTTGTTGACACATCCTAGTTAGTTTTTTATGTTCATGAATTAATGTTGGCAAGCTGCACAGAATTTTTTAGGAATTTAAGACCTTTGGAAAAAAAAAAGTAATTCAAAATTTGTATTTCAATGTTACTTCTAGATTACGATGATATCTCCAATCAGATAGACTTTATCATATGCCTGGGAGGAGATGGGACCTTACTTTATGCTTCTTCACTTTTCCAGGTTGGTCTCTATTGGAAATAGACTTAAAGGCCTCTTTTTTTTTTTAAGTATTTGAAGATTTTCTCCTTTGTTATCAAGGACTTCATTTGTCCTTTGTTGTTTGTTCTTTTCTGCCAAGTCTGTTTTACCTGATACCTTCTGAAAATAATGCATATATGAGCTGCTTAATTTAATTATAGCTTTGTTTTTTATTATGAACAGTTGAAGTTACATCAATACTCAAAATATTTACAGGCAATTAGTTAAAGTATGAATTGCTTTTATTCAGTAGCTTTTAAATTCTTTTCTTTATTGATAGGGTAGTGTACCTCCAGTTATGGCTTTTCATCTGGGATCCCTTGGATTTCTTACTCCATTTAATTTTGAGAATTTTCAGTCCCAAGTCACTCAGGTTATAGAAGGTAAATTTAAGGAGACAAGGTGTGGTGTTTCTTTTTGTTACATTTTCTGTAGCTTTTTCCAAGACTGGTTAACTTATTAACCAACTCATTTAGGTAGTCCCATAAGACTGAGTCAGAAGAAACATATACCAAACTAAAGTATTGCATTATATTGATATACTCAGTGCTTCTTTCTATACTGTTGTGTAAATGAAAATGGCTAAGAAATATCTTCATCCTGTGTGGAGTAAGCAAGTAGAGGAAGATGCAAAACATACATTAAAGGAGAGCTAAGCTTATGAATAGAGTGTATCTGTGAAGTCTATGGCAGTCCGGTCCTCTAAGAAACGTGGTGATTAGGTAATGAAAGGTCAGGCATATGAAATAATTGTGGAAAGAAATAATTTGTTCCTTCAATAGGAGGTTATTTGAGTTGCATCCAAAGTAGATTTCTGAAAAGATGCATAAAATTCTCACATTACTAGAAAGTTCTTTTAATAGGTGTTTCTAATGAAGTAATTTTCCTCAAGCTAAGCTTTTGTCTCAGTGTAGATCACTTGAGCCTAACATTGTTTTCTAATCTTGATCATATCCATATAGAACTAAAATATTCTTTTTACTTTATAAAGAAAGGGAGGAAGGACAGGGTTCAAATTTGACTTCATTTTTGCTCATTACTACTAAAAATCAGTTTTGAGCTTTAACCAAATGTAGGCAATTCTCTTGTGAATGAAACTGGGAACATTGCACAGGAAATAGATGAATGATATTTCATTCAGGTTGCTAGTCATTGCAATTTTCTTTAATATACTAGCATAACTTTCTTGTACTTTCTCCTATATTTTACTTCTAGGCAATGCAGCACTTGTTCTGCGAAGCAGACTGAAAGTGAAAGTAGTAAAAGAGCACAGAGAGAAGATGACAGTACAAAATGGTATAGAAGAAAACGGAGTGGTGCCTACGAATATAGAGAAAGAAGTGGGCAAGCAAATTATGCAGTATCAGGTCGGACTGCAAAATAAGCAAAGGAACTAATATGTGCCTTGTAATTTGCTTTATATGTGTTTTATTACCACTTTCCCATTTTGTTAATTTACTAGATTAGCCCAGTATTGTGGGACAGATCCATATTGATATAGGGCATGATATGTGCAACAAAATAATGAGAAAGTGTTGCACCTCATTTCTTTCTGCAAGCATAAGTGCTAATATTGTAGTTTCCTGTACTAATATTTTCCATCTATTTTGAAAATGAGTAGCTCTAAAATGGGATCTCCCAAAGACCTTATAAGTGAAAAAGAAAAACCCTGCACGTTGCTAGTAACAATCTTTTGGAAATAACTCCTAATTCTTAACATCTTGTACACAAATAAATGAAAACTCTTCATCTGGCAGTTAAGGAAACAAAATTGTAAAGAGAGTCTAGTTTGACAGGTACCAAATCAATGGAATTTTTCAAAGATCTGGAAAACGTATTTCTGCTTGTCATTTAATCCGTTGCCAAACCAGCAATAGCAGACTGGTGATGCTTGATGTCATGGCAGGTCCTAAATGAAGTTGTTGTGGATCGTGGTCCTTCTTCTTACCTTTCCAATGTAGACGTCTTTCTAGATGGACACCTGATAACAACAGTGCAAGGAGATGGTGAGTCATTTTCTTGAGCTAAATCGCTTGTCAGTTTATGTGTAGACTGCTGCTGTTTTACTGGAGAACTGGAGAATGCTTTTTCCTCACATGGAAACAAAATCTCAAGCTGCAGTTTCCTGGTGACAGAAAACATGAGGATGTAAAGAATAGGTCAGATTTTTCATTGTGGAATGCATAGTTATCAAGGAAGCATTAAATGTAAAGTTTTTTTTGTTTATGGGCTTGTGGAGGCATGCGGCAACTTCTTTGGGTATGATACTTCAGAGCAAAGGACAAGAAGTAGCTCAGTGGAAATTTGCTTGGATATCTGGAATTTGCTGAAGGGCTCAAATCTAACTTACGAAATACAGAAGCTCTTAACCCGTAATTCTTAATCTTTAGAGACTAATAAATGTCTCTCTTCTAAATCCCAGGTTACACACATTTCTAAGTTCACACCATTTATGTGAGCGCATAGGACAAACGCCATGCCAGGATTAGAAGAGTTTCGACTTCTTGTGTTTCACAGAAGACTTGTAATCTAATACAAGTTGATTTATTCTCTGCTGTATTTTCATTAGCAGTCATATTTCTTAGTCTTCTTCCTAAATAACAGCACTGATTCTAATGTTAAAGGAAGTGAAATTTTTGCTGCTTCCGCAGGAGTCATCGTCTCCACACCAACTGGCAGTACTGCGTATGCAGCTGCTGCAGGAGCTTCTATGATTCATCCGAATGTTCCTGCAATAATGATCACCCCAATCTGCCCTCACTCATTGTCTTTCAGACCTATTGTTGTTCCTGCTGGAGTGGAACTCAAGGTTAGCTTTTATTATTTCTCTTTCCAAGTTAAAAGCTTTCACAATAACCATGTGAACCTGACCAAAACAGAAGAGGTTAGGAATTACTGTGTGTATCCTGCATTCTTTCATTTGCAGGAGGACCAGATCAAGTCTGGTTGAAGAATGTATCTTTGTTTAAAATATGCCCACTTGGAGAAGACTTTACACTGCTTTCTACTGGATTGCAGTTGTGTAAACTTCTGCAAAATGGGAGGACATACATTTACATTCAGGCAAAGAATATTTTAAAATCATTTCTACTGAAGCCCATGTAAACCAGTAGAGTTTAAGGGAATGAAAAATTCCACTTTCATGGCTAAACAACAAATATTCTAGATCTGGAGTATATTAGTGGTAATACTACCTGTAACTCCCTAGTCAATTTTAATGTTGTTGTACAGAAAAAAGTGGCATGTAAAACCTGAATATAAAATGGACTTAATGGATATTTTTAACAAATGCCCATGGGTAAGGAAAAACCCCTTCCAGCTTTCAATCCTGTAATGATAAGCTAATATCCTTAAGGGCTATAGGGGCTCTCTAAGTATATTGAAAGATTAGGATTAAGAAGTGTACACTGGGGTTTATGTTCTTGTTTTATGAAATAAATTGAATATTTTATTTGAATTTCACTTCTTTTCTCTTCGTAGGAATGCATGTTAAATATGAGCAAAACTTCCTAACTCTGACAGATTTAGATTCATTAGTTATTAGAAATGTATTTTTTCTGGATTAATTGAATACTCTTTCTCAAAATTGATGCTAAAGCAACACATGTAACTGGGTTAAGGCATGCGCTGGCTGTAGCTGGAAGGTCTTTGTCATTATAACCTTGGTATAAAGAGGGGTTTTTATTGCATATTAAAAATATGTATATATCCCAAACATGAAATGAATATTTGGAACTTGTCTGATATGCTACTGCAGTGCTGTAGTGGACAGCTTACAAATTTCGGTGCAACAGTAAAATTTGAGGTGTAAATTCTTTACTCTCAGGGAGAATGGAGAAGATGTTTCGTGCTCCTTGAAAAATCAGGTTTGGGACCTGAAAGTCAGTTTTTCTCTCTTTCAGATAATGCTCTCCCCGGATGCCAGGAATACAGCATGGGTTTCATTTGATGGAAGGAAGAGACAGGAAATATGCCATGGAGACAGGTGAAATATGTTTTGATTGTAGTACCTCTTTAGAAGTTTAGAAAATACTGATCCATGCACTTTTCTTGTTCCACTCAAACTGTCAAAAGGATTGCTGGCAGTGAAGAAAAAAGCTTTTAGCACAGTTTGTGCTTTATTTCTCATATAAGTCTTTTAGATCTTACTATTAAAACAAACTATTAAGACAAAAGCATGTAACATTGCATGCGTGGCAAGGAAGATGGACATGTCTTTAGAAATTTCTGTAAATTTATCTAGAAGATGTTAGTTTAACAACTAGCAGGAGTTGCAAATAAGCAGTGGCTCTGAAAAATGCCATATAATTTAAAACATGTTAACTTAGTCATTGATGGTGGCCATTTGCATTACCATTACCTTGAGTGAGCAGAGTGCACGTTATGTGCAAAATACAGTGGTTTATGCAAGAGGAGGTGATTTAAAGTGTGTGATATGAGTGGTAGACTTGTATTCACGATGGTCCATACAAGGTGTGGGAGGGAAAATGTATAGCTGGCATGACACTGCCTTGAACTGTTGTATTTCCTATTAGGTTGAAAAGTACATAGGTCAGATCAGGAGACTAGTAGGGATTCAAGCATCACATTTGGCATTGGGTCCTTTGTTATATGCTAGACTTCTTAGTGATGTCTCTTATTGATAAAACTTGAAATTTCAAGGCCAAGGTAGTGGCTTAAGTTTTCCTTTGTCCTAATGTTGAGTTTGTGATGACCAGCAAAAGAACGCAGGATGTCATAGAGTGGGTTCAAGTTTCTTACTGTATCAAAAATGGCTGTCTGCACTGCTTCGTTAGCAGTTTTAAGCTCTTGTTCACTCTGTTTAGATGTGTTTGCACACTTGGCTGTTGCTTTCACCCAATTGGCTTAACATAGTGCTAGGCTGCCTAGTGATTAGAAGATTTAAAAATAAAAAATAAATTGCTGTTTATTGCCCTTGACTGACCTGGGATATTCCTGTGTTGTTGCAGTATTAGCATCACTACCTCTTGCTATCCCCTTCCTTCGATCTGTTTCCGAGATCCTGTGAGCGACTGGTTTGAAAGCTTGGCTGAATGTTTACACTGGAATGTTCGGAAGAAGCAAAATAACTTTGTTGAAGAAGAATTTTGAGAGTCTACATCTAATGACTCATGGGAATGGAAAGTGGCAGTATCCCTTTTATATGCTTTTAAAGTTTTTGCTAACGTGTGTGGTCACCATCTCAGACACATACCTAGCGATATACTTTATATCCGTCTGATCTGCTGATGGCTGGAAATCTTGTGCTACTTCCTGTCCAGCAGGAAGAGAAATGGAAGAAGTGAGGTTCTGATTGTTGTAATCCAGTTTGATGAATTTCCTTTAAATGAGCAGTCTGAAAATGGGTTATTTCAGATTGGTATTGACAACTATGTCCGTAGGTTTGATTGTAACACAACTTACCAATAATGTGGTAGGCCGTATGTAGATACATAATAGAAAAGTGGCAGTAGAAAAGAGGCATGAAAATAGTCTGTTCAATTTGTTATATATGTAATTCCATTTGTTAAGACTTCTATGCATATAAAAGCTCTAAAAAATTACTTTAAAAAAAATAAAGCACTTCTTTTTTTAGCTTAAATACACCTCCCCCAGAACACCTCCGTATCAAGACAGCTTAAAATACTTTCTTCTTACTTGCAAATGTGATAAAACCTGTGAAGGAACACAGCTGTTTTTATGAATAGATGAAAATAGTGTTAAAAAGTATACATATATATCTCCGTAAGATATATAGCGCTCATGAAGAATGTTTTTTTGTGAATAGATGGAATTAGTGAAAACTAAATAACACATGCACAAACGCGCGCACACAGTGCCCATTAGTTTGAACAGTGTTTGACCCTTGGCTGTCATCACTGTGTAAATATCCTCCGCTGGCATGGACGAGCATTTGCTTGTGCTGGGTTGGTTATTTCAGTGATCTTCATTTTTGCAGCTGAGCTAGTTTGTAGCTCTGCAGTTCCTGTTGGTGGGAATCATCAATGTTAATTTTATTTCTGTTGATTCTCTAGAACAAATGGTAGTGTTAGGGACAACATAGTTAAAAAATAAAATAAAATCTCCAGGTATTCAGGAAGAATTTGGACTTCACTTACTACTATATTGCATAGTGCTACTATTATCTTGAAGACAATAGTGTCCTGAATGCCCTTAACTTCCACAGATATCTTCCAACTCTGGGTGCTGAGTAATACCAAAAGGGATACTGCAATGGTAGGCTATTAAAGGAGAGGACACATTCCCATTAGAGTAGCAATGGTGCCTTCAGCACATTCAAGATATTCTAAGTCTCATGTACTTTTTTTAAGATGCTTTCAAATGTTTCTAACTTCTATGTACATATTTTATTGTATGTGCTTTTATGAAAAAAAAATAGTTTGGGAAAAAGAAAGGGGTTTGTACTGTACTTTAACTGAAAAAATCAAGCCCAAGAATAATGTTTACATTTATGTTCTCTGTGGTGCAGTCTCATGGTCATACTACCCAAACTTCAGCATTTTCAGTGTTGCTGCGTTGGCCATTGAAGGAGTGGACATTATCAGTTAAATTTAAGCCTATGTCGTAAAATTGCGGAGGAGATGATTTCTTACTGAAGAAGGTGGGATTTCCTCGAAAGTGGAGCGAGAAGCTGTGTTAACTTTTCATGAGTGTCTTATGTTGTTTATGTGGTCCAAAGTGGTAACAGGAAATGTATTAATTTCTGAACTCTGCCTAACGTGCTGTGCTCTAATGGTTTAAATAATGTCTCTTCCATTTTGGATGCTGCCCTAGTCTGTCTAATTTTATTAAATCAAGATGAGAGCACTTTTCCATAAAAGAGGAGCAAACTCTTAGTTAATGATTGAAAAAAAAAGTCACAGTGAAATGGTGTTAATATAAATATTCGTTTTGTAAATTTTGTAGAATAGAATATTGGTTTACTTTTGGTCTAAACAGAAAAATTTTGTGATATCTTGAGAATGTCAAGATAGCTTTTGAGATTTATCTTTCACTTGAATCTGCATTAATTGTTTTATCACTGTTTTGAAGCTGCTTACGGGTTTTCTAAGATGGGGTATTCAGTTATTAAATAGCTGTTTACTTTTTGAGCTATGAAAAAAGCATCAAATTTCTTGCTTTGAAGCTATTCTTTTATTTAAACATGCAATAATTGAGAAGAGGAACAGGGTATAGTGGCTAAATAAACATATTGTTTAGTGAAAAATAAGCAGAATACCAGGCACACTAGGAAGTGGAAATCATTTTGTGGAGGTGAGGTGAAATTAATGAGCCTTATCTATCTAGTATTTTTGTAAAGATAAAACTATATTCAGCACTTTTTATTTATGCTTTTATAATAGTAAAACTATCATTTAATAAATTGTAGAACTTTAATTTGCAGAGTGAAATGTAAACAAAACTTACCTATTTCTCCTAAATTAGATCTGCTGGAGTTGTCTTTAAATTTATCACGTACTGCAATTGAATTACTGGCTTTGAGGCTTCTGCAGTTTTGCTTGTACAACTTTTCCTGCTTGATAGCAATATTATTTGGATCACTGCTCAGCCTAGTAGAGAACTACAGTCACTGACCACAGGAAAGTAAGTCATATGATGGCTTTACTCCTTTGCTTTTTCTTCAGAAAAGCTCCTTTGATTATAATTATACTGGCTGCTTTGTATCAAAATGCAACACAAATTACTTGCGTTAATACATTACCAATTTATTGAATTGTACAAAGTCTCTTTTCAAGGCCTTTAATCTGCAAACCAGCAATTTGCAAGCAGGCTAGTGAAGTTTGATCAGCACTCAAGTTTTCTGCATATTTAACTGCTTGAAGTGTGGGTAACATGTTCAAACGACATCTGAATGATAAAAACTCTAATGCAGACTGGATTATATTGGAGGTAAAAGCTTATTTTGCTGATGTAGCTTAATCAAACTAGTTTAAACTGTATTAGTAAAACAGAGTTTTGCTGATTTTTTTTTTTTTTTTTTAATATGAGGATTGGAAATATCATTGTACCTGCTGTAAACACTTTCCAGTCTACATAGGGCCAAAATGGAAGGTTGGAAATTGGTTAAAAAAAAGGAAAAAGTCTCTACTAGAGAGTTTAAGATATTAAAAACTGATGTGGTATGGTATAAAGCAGAGTGTACTGAATTTTTGAAAGAGGAAAAATCTTGTTACATATTGTTAATGCTTTGAAAACTTGTTTTAAATATTGTTGAAATCAAATATTTTTCAATCCTTTCAATAAAATCTTTTTGTAAAGTTGGATTTGTTTAGCAGCATTTGACTGAGACTATACAATTTAGGTATACACAATACTTACTTGGGAGATGAATACCCAGTGTGGGTTTCTGATGCATTATCTCATGGAATGGTAGTTGCTGTTTTTTAGAAATATATGTAAGGGTATTGTGATTGTGTATGTCTGATACAAGTCTTTTCTCAAAAGTTTCAAAATAAAAGCTTCTGGATTTAATGTGCAAGTTGAAACAAATCTTCCCTACAGCTAGCTGGGCTATATTAACTAGTTTTTTGAAGGTACAGAAGTGGAAATATAGCTGTTTTTAAATGGAGTTCATTTGCTTCTTTAGGTGCTTTAGAAAGAGTTTTCCATGTTCCACAAGCACTAACTTCACTGATGGAACTGGCATGTAAGAGAACTTGTCCTCTTCTGATACTTATGTGGACTTCATTGAATAGTTTAAGAAAAAAAAAAAAAACAAAACAAAACAAAACACAAATGCACTCTTGGCAGAGCAGTGTGTATCTACTTAGAACTTGCTGATTAGCATGCTAGCTAAGTGTAGTACTACTTCAGTATTTGTAAAGACCTTGTGAAAAAAGAACACGTGGATTTCCAGAGGAACTTAACAAGACCTTTGTCAGGAATAAGAACATTTTTCTGTGAAAGTATGAAGCTTAATTCCCCAAGGCATGATAACACAGTGCTGGTTTGGGGGAGATAAGTGTTTGAATGTGATAACATCTTTTTTTCCCCTTTTAATTATACAATTATTTCTGCTATCCTCTTGCTATGAAGGCAAAAGGAGCATAGCATAAGCCTGCTTTCTTCAGATAATTTTGGCCAAGTATAGGCTTCCTCCAGTTAGAAGTCTTCCCTTATTGTTTCTGTTCTAGGCGAGACCTGCTGCGTGTTTGCTTATTTTAGAAAAGCATTGAGTATGCTTAATTGTTTTCCTCCATTTCAGCAACAATACATAGTCACATTTTGACTTGTGAAATGAAGTCACAGTCATCAGCTGGTACTCTCGTGCTTTCTCTTGATACTGCCAGCTGTATGCAGCCTGACCCTAGACATTTAACCTCTTCATGCCTCCATGCTATCTATAAAATGGATTTGTTTCAGGTTGAGAAGATTAGGATAAGAAAAATACAAGTCTTGAGATCTTCTCTGGAAATTTCCCTACTAAGCTACAACAAACTATTTCAACTACATTTTGCAGTGTAGGGGTACCTGTCACTGAAAGATGTAGCTGAAGAGGAATGTGATGGCAACATCTATAGTATATGTAAATTGCAATTCCACTCCTACCCTGGGTAGTGTGAGAAAGCAGGTACTACAGAGCTCTTGGGACCTCCAGTCAACAACACCAATGAGAATAAAGGCACTCCACTTCTACCCCAGGAAGAAAGGACTGACAAGCAAATTATCTTTGTTATGCTGGTGTATCAATAACACCAGCATTTATATTAACCATGTGCCCCTCTCACATGCATGGCATGAACCTTCTGTAGTTCCAAAGCAAAATCAGGAAAAGGGGTGAAAGCTGCATTGTCCTGTCAGCAAAACCCCCTGAATGAGCGGATTACTCTTGATTTCCTGAGCACACTTTGTTTTATAAACTGTTACCAGCTGTTCTGCTCTAGTTCCCTAGCACAGAACTAAGAAATATAAAGACACTTTTCTGAGCAAATTCTACCTCTGTGAAGCTGACCCATTATCTTACATTCTGAGTGCAAGTACTCAATCAGACCTTTCCCAGCTATGATTTCATTCTGTAAGAGCTGCAGTTGGAATACAAAAGGCATGTTCAGGAGTCAATCCTTCCATAGGAAGAAAACACTGGGAAGAAAGGAAAAGGCAGATTAGTCAGCACCAGTGCCTATCAGTGTGCATCTTCCTTTTAAAAGGTTTGGGTAGTTTAAGATCAGTGGCTCTCTAGGTCTATTTATTCTGTCTCTTAGTTACTAGACATCAGATATTTGTACGGAATGATAAAGAAGAATTACATCTATTTTGTATAGAGGAGACTTCCTACACAGGTCTGTTTTTCTGGACAGCAGCAATTCCTGTATGGGTTTGACAAACCAGTTTTCTTCAGGAAGATCTCACACATGTTCCAACCAAGCTGTTGAACTTTCTCAGGCCAGTAAATTCCAAGACTGCAGTACTGCTTGATGTCATTAGGCCTCTGTCCTTTATTGTGATCATCCCTAGCTGTTTTCATGCCTTGGCAAGCTCTCTACTTAATTGTGATCATGAAACAATAGGCTACATCCTTCTTAGTTAACTTTATTGAGTACTTCTTTCTCTCAGCCCCTGCCCAAAGCTGCAGTAATGTGAATCAAAGCCAAAAACAGATTTTCTTGCAACAGAAATGCAAGAGCCTATGACGAAAGCAGCTTCCAGAGTAAGAATTCCCTTTGCCCCACTCCTTTATCACCTGTGGGAAAATGGAGACGCATGACGATCAACATACAGTGCCCCAAACCCCAAAAGCCATAAAACGCAATCAAACACTCTTGCCTGTATTTTTCTTCCAGACTGCAATATAAGTAAAGTATATCCATCAAAGTCAGTGTGGTCCTTTTGTGCTTTGCCAAATCAGAGACCTGTGAACAATTGGAAGAGCCTGATTTGGCTGCATAATTTCATAAATAAAACCACAAGGATTTGGATGACTGCAGCCACTGAACTTTTATCAGTTTCAGAGACTATTTACGTGAAGTATGAGAAACACTGGCTGCTATCAGCAGTTGGGCCCTTCCCCTGATGAATAATCTTTGCCTTTCTTCCTCACCTCCTTTCACATGTGTTGTGGGAGCTGCTTGGGTGCCCCAGTGATAAATGCTTTATCACTATTACAATGCTAAAAAAAAATACTAAACATTGGGCTTTGTTGGGCTTCCACACTCTCTTGTTTTGCCTCCATCAAGATCAACAGCTGGGAGTGCTGCCAAGGAAAATTCTTTAAAATATGACTTAAGATCCTGCAGCTGGTCAAACTGCCTGGTACCACTTGGAGATTTCTTGTGAAGGAGAGAAGACATAACTACCTTGCACTGGAAGATTTTGCTTTCTTTTCCTAATCATTCTGAATACTGTGCCAACTGCAGAAAGTTCCCTCTAACTAATCAGTCCAAGAGCAATTTGACATAGTTCTTGTATGGGAAGTTGATCCCAAAAGATGTAGGATGTGCCTGCTGCTCTCATTGATCCTAAATGGAGCTGCACTGAAGGTGTATGCTCAGGAACAAGGCACCATATTTTGGGCCTAAGGGTCCAGTAGCGAGGTGGAGGCCCCTAGCTTCAGTGTTTTCCACTAAGCTGGGCCAGGAGCGATGCTGGTGAAATTGGAACTGGTTGTTTTATAGGAACATCATGATAGCTGTGTGTGGTTTGAGCTATCTGGGCATCCTGTTGAGCCCTGCCTTCTAATGCTTCTAGTACAACTCCCAGCTAGCTTAAACGGAGAAGCTCTCTTCTAGAACATTTGCATCTAAGCTGACATACTTTCTCTTTGGGTACACTCATTTTTTTTTTCTCTAGCAAACTAGTGTTTTCATAGCTTACAGACTAAACATGCTCTGTGACTTTCTTTCTTCTACAGGGAAGTAAAGTCAGCGAGCACTAAAACACAGGAGAAACAAGAGGACTTAACTATCAGAAAAAAAACGTTTCACATTGAACCTCAGGGCTTGGGAAATAAGAAATGATGGACTGCTTTTCAGCAGGCAGTGGCTTTCAGTAATCCTTAACTGGAAGGGCAGGTCTGAGCAAACCAAAGAAAAACAGCTGAGTCACTATGAATGAAAGAAATGACTGGGCCAATACTATGATAAGATTTGATGCATCTGATTGAACACAGATTCCCCCAGAACCAAGACTGATCTTTCTGCAATGGTCAGTACATGAACCTCTACAAAAGCATTAAGAGAACTGTCCTTCCCCTAAGGGAGCTTGTCTTTTCTCTGCCACCTGTACTACTGTCTCTGTTTTCTGCAATATTGCTTAATGCTCCTCTTAGGATAAGACCAGAAGGAGAATGCAAGCTGAGAAATAGTGGGGTAAAGGGAGCCTAGGAAATAAGAGGAGGGGTGAAAGAAAGAACTGGAAGTTAACAGGAAAAAAGATAGAAAATATTATGAATCCTAAAATAAATAATGCAGATAGGAAAAATAAATCCACTGAAGGAAATGGGAAGGCATGGACAAGTATGAAAGAAAAACAGTGAATGATGTGAAGTGGCTTTGTGAAATGGCATATGGGATCAACCCAGAAATGAGGGACCTTGACGTGAAGCTGTGCTCCCAGGTGCTGCAGCTATGGGGAGAAGACTGTGTATGAGGCGCTTCCAAGCTTTCCCTTCTGTAACGCTTATTTCCTTCTATGCTATATGTTCTGGTGGATTTTGTATGTTTACATACCTTTATTACACAACACTTTAATGGCAGGTGCAGTTTCTGTGAAAGACTGATACATGTTGTAGTATGTGTAGGTACAGTAGCTCACCTTGACTGGATAGAAAGTAGCTTTCAAGTCCTTCTGATGCAGACAGTCTTGAACAAACAACAATAATATGTACTTACCTAGGACATTTGCTACTACTAGTTGAACTGTTAAGAAACATGTTTGCTATTGCTGAAAGCATGAGGAATATCAGGTGTATTACGACATGAGGCTATCTAGCTGAAGAGGCACTTTCTTTACCTAAAAGAAACACTGCCCCTTTTAATGCCTATGGAAAAGCCAAGAGCAAGCAAAGAACTCAAATCTGTGAAAGAGAGTTTGTCAGATCAACTTGGTTTCTGATGGTGGGGGGAAATAGTGGAAGGTTTATATGTTTAATCCTCATAGGATAACAGAAAGTTCTGAGTGCTCCCTTCTTTCCACACCTGAAACAATTAACTGAAAGCAAAGATCCGGTGCCTTGAAAAGGTATGTGAGGAGCTCCTACAAGGAAACTAAGCTATAGGATACCTATCTGCATGGCTGAGCATCCACAGTTTGTCCTGTCTCCTTTTCTTCCTACAGGATCAATGCTACTGGCTACAAGACTCCAAAGTCCAGGAAAAAGATGAATCGGCAACTTTTCACCTGAACTTATTTTAGTGTTGAAAGCCCAGTATGTGGTGCTGGCTCCATTTTTAGCATGGAAAGCAAACGAATGTTCAGAAAGCTGTATTTCAGCTGTCAGGAATTTGGCTAAAGCAAACAACCAATGAACCTTAAAACAATAAAAGTAAAATAATAATTAAAATCCCCCTGGTTCTTTCCTGGTAACAGCAGACTCATATCTGATGTGCTTTGGCACTGATTCTGCAGTCCTTCTTAGTTCTTGAGATTTCAGAGGCAGTTCAGTCTGACTGACAAGAAGCACAAGTCCACAATTTCAAGTCCACAAATCCTTATATTAACCTGAAAACTATCACTCACCTTTAAAGCTGCCCCAGTAAAGGACCGCTCATCTTTTTGGTGTGATTTCCTAAGGATATAAGGCCTGCATAGTCTCACTGTGTCTGTATATCCATCTTCACAATAATTTGGAGGACTTTTGCCAATTTCACCCAACCTTGTCGGAGAGGTAGAAGTACTAAACGTATTGTGATCCTGTATGTTTCATGAATGTAGGTAGTCAAGGATTGAGAATAAAACAATGTGCTTCAAAAAGGAGTAATGATAGCGTGAGGTGTTCTCAACCTTCATGCTCAGGGGAGAAACTCACGCCTGTGTTAAGAGGCAAAGATTTGCTAAAATTATTAGTGTGAGACCATACAGCCCACCAAAATACTTGACACAAACTCCCAGCAACTGTAACTTGGGCAGAGCTCTGAAGGACAAAATCATTCCTCAAAAATATGACAGACATCCTTCCTGTCTGGCTCTAAGATTCCTATATGGCATAAACCACCTGGTAAGAACCTTCCCCACAGATGTCAGTGGGGACGGTGTGTTATTCTGAATGCTGTACTTTCTATTTCTAAAAACATTGGTTTGGGATGGGTTTTATCCACAGTTTTCTTGTCATTCACACTAAATGTCTGCTTTTTACAGACAGTTGCAATGGCAAAATGTTTTTCATAACTGCATTGATATGAAAATGTTTATACTAGTAAGCATTATTGTGGCTCAGACGTTTTGCTCAGGAAGCAGGAGTTATAGTAATTGAAGTGACTTTTATAGTGGTAAAACCCTTCTTAATAATGCACCTTCTAGACCAGGTTTTTCTTGTTTGTTTGTGTTTTGTTGTTTTTTCTTGTTTAATATTTAATCAGAAGGCTGGGATGCACACATATATAGTAATCTGCATCTCTGATGCCTATTCCTTATTGACCCAGTTTGCTGTAGATATTTAACTAAATGTACCATTAACACGTAAGTTGAATAGGCAAATTCTGCTTTACTGTAATCTTCCTAGCTTGGCTGGCATCTCTTCTCTCCGAAAACAACATTTAGATGACTTGACTTCAAGGAACAAGGAACCTCCTTCTCACATTTGTGATAAGTATGCAGCCATAAAAGGGAAAGACTCTTAAGAAGCGCAGCAAGGGGAAGTTAACTGCAAAGCTTAGTAACACACAGAATACAATCATTGTGTTTCATTTTATGATTGTGAAACACAAACAAGATAATCTGGAATGGCAGTACCTCCCTTAGCACACCGTATCCTTTTGCTTCCTTGCAGCAGGGTATCACAGCTCTCTTAAAAACACAATGCTGCACTTATGGATATTATGAGAGTGGCTAACGGCTGTGTTATTGCATCCAGACTTGAGATTCCCATTCCACTCATAGGTTAGATTTATGGGACTTTGGGA
Source organism: Heteronetta atricapilla (assembly GCA_011075105.1). Taxonomy (NCBI): domain Eukaryota; kingdom Metazoa; phylum Chordata; class Aves; order Anseriformes; family Anatidae; genus Heteronetta; species Heteronetta atricapilla. The sequence goes on from CM021751.1 coordinate 2,510,695, forward strand.
CAGTTATTTTATGGATGGAAATTTGATGTAGAGTAGGTAAAGTGAAGGAAGTAATAGTAATTCTGTACTAATCCTTTGTGAGTAAAATTATTTTATATTTACAATACTTTCAGATGGTGTCATAAAGAAACCCACAGAACCACAGGAACACATTTGTCATTGTGAAGATTCATGTTTTGTTATTCGAGGATAGGAATAATTCTGCCTGATTTTTCTGTTATCCATGCCCATATCAGAGATGTCTTTCTAAGATTTTCACATCCAAGATTTGGATAAAAGCAAAGTTAATTAAAGTCAGGAGACTAACCAGGAGTTGTAGCTTTTGCTCAGCAGAGAGAACTGTGAAGCTGATGATGGACTGAAACATCGCTAGCAAGAATGTAGGAAAGACCAAAGACAATGAGCTCCTGCCAATTCTCCTGCAGGATTCCTCTAGTCACATAGTATGCACAGAACACTGCGAAGGAGAAGGGAGAGGTCAGTTACAGGTGAACACAGATTGCACATGGCGCTGTTTTTCAATAGACTTGATCTAGGTGACAAAATGGAACTATCAAGACTGGGCAATCCTTAGTCAAGAGTATATTTTCATTCTTACCAAGGAGCCTGAAGCTGATGCTTCAAGTCAGATGCTGTGAGTACTCTTCCTTGTGTTTAGCATACAAAGAATGAATTATTTCATTGGACTTTTAAAGTACTTGTGAAGTAACACTTTGAATATAACAACATATTAGCTATCCAAACGAATTAACAGCTGTGGTATATTTTATGAAATGAATACTATACTGAGCAATATATTTGGGTTAAATGAAGCAAAAATATTTTTAATTTTTCTAAAGAATTGTAATTACATAATCTTTCCAGTAAGTAATTCAAGTGACTAGCAAGGAATATACTACTCATATACATACGGTATTGTTTGTGTGGCTCTGACAGCTGTGTGTGTTGAAATTGACTTAGTCTGGATTCATAACAGTTCATCTGTGTTGTGGAAATTTTGAAACACACCGCCCACCAAACTGTAGTCCAGAAAGACCCTGGTTCAGGAAAGTTCTGAGGTAATGTTTTGTGAAATACATCAAAAAAAAAAAACCCAACAACTCACCACTCAGTACCACAGTCAGCTGTCACTGTTGAAGTCTACAAAGTTTAAATAAAGAAAAGTCTTTCCTTTTATAAAAACAGGAATCAGTGCTTTGTTCCTATGTAGGATGCTCCTGCAAACAGTAGCTCATTCATACCATAGACAAAGTAACAATATATATTTTTTCCCCAGGGTTTTACTTCCTGGATCAGCACATGAAGTAATCTAGTTTTTCTAGCCTGGGACAAAGGGTCATAAAAGTTCTCAAAGTAACATAGTAACTTTAGCTGCTCTAATCAAATTTTAAGGTGAATGAACTTCCTTTTTCTCTTTCATTAAAGGAATTACGAAAACTGAAAATGATTAGCAAACTAAAAGTGAATCGTGATTCTTTTTCACGTTATGACCTCAGAAAGACCTGAAAGATGCAGGATGGTATTTCCATGTTGTGCAAATTCATCTGCTAAAACAGAAGTCTGTACAAATAACTTGGAAACAAACTTTTCCCAGACTGCTGTTTGCAGAGATGGCATACGCACATTTGTGAGATAAAAGTCACCCCCTTGTATTTTGGAAAATGAAGGCTACAACAAATTATATACAAAACTGCCTTTGAAGTAACTTTCTAGTGGTAAGTCCAAATGATTGTTACAACTGGGGCATCTATTTTTCTTTAAAGAACTAATATCATTTTTGTCAGTCTTTGTCTAACCTACAGAAAATGTGGGTTTGGCATGTTTGTGTTTAGCTTACACATCTTTAAAATCACAAAGCAAGCCAATTATACTTTTAACCTGTTCCGTGAATGTTATCATTACCAACTAATGTGTTACAACAATAACTTGTATTTTTCTTATATTTGTTAATTAAAACTTTTAGATCTGAAGAAATGTGTTAAAAATATATTGTTTCTCCTGACCTAAGCCAGAGGTTTGTGAGAGGTATGATTTTCTTCCCATGTTTGCTGCAGTACAGAACGCTAATTATCGATAGGAGGTAGGAGGGAAAAAGAGATTAGAAAGTATGTTTTTGCCTTCCTGATATACAATATCATGATTCATTCGGTTTCTTATGAAGGTTCTTCATTTTTCTCTCTGAAGCACAAACCAGCGATTGCTAACAAAACCAGTGTGACAGATTGCAGGCACCAGTGTTCTAAGATTGCATTTTTCTGTTCATATGCAGATCTGGTGTGAAAAGCTGCTAATCCAACCAGCATTTTAGAATAAATGTGTTGTTTGTTTGTATGTGCCTAATTATAGAGTCTGGAGCAAAGCTATTGTCTTTGTTCCCTTTGGGTGGAAAACATAAAGCTGGACAGCAATGACTGCTTGTGATCGATGTGAAGGCCAGCTGCCCTGCACGGACACAAGGTGTTACACCCCTGAGTGTTTTGGCCAGCTAGCTAACAGCCAAAACTTGCTAAAAACACTAACGAGGACTTCCTGACATACTTATGGTTGCATTGATTTTCATGTTAAGTTTCATTTCTATTTACTATGAATGGACCCAGGAATATAATACAGTTTCTGCTGAAGCTGTATTAGGACATATCCAAGGAAATCTGGATTTTGCTTCTAGTAGGACATAAATTATTAAACAAAAAGAAGGCTTTAAGAAAAATGAGGTCCGTATTTTTCTTCATTGAAATGTTTCAGGTGAAGCAACATCCTTGCAGGAACATAACAAAGAGAGAGAACTTAGCATTTTCTTATGCTTCAGATCAAATTGCATATACTTGGTTTCTTGCAAAGTAAGAAGGTTCCTTGACACCAGCTACCGCTCAGAAATAAGCACGGCCTATCTGAGGAGATGTGCAAGCCTTGGAGCATGGACACCCCCGAATTCCCGAACAGATGACAGCACAGGCTGGAATGGGAAATGGGAATTTTTTTCTGGCACTGATGAACATTTGGTAATCTTTCAGAAAACAAAAGGTTGTCATCGCTACATCTGCCTAATGAAACACCATGAAGCTAACAGCAAATTTTTCTATAACCTGAATGTTTTTTCACACTGTTCACACACAAAGGTGTTTTGGATGACAGCAATCTCTTGCTGATCCCCTCCCTAAAATACTACTGGCAAAAGTAACAATGGCAAAAGTGTCTAACTCCTTAGTAGAAGATTCTACATGTCTCTCCATCTATCATGCCAGATGGAGAGAAATAAGAAACTTGTTTCTCCTTAATTACTACTTTAGCAAAAAAGTGTATGTTTTGAAATACAGTTTGTTTTTTACCAACTCCCAAGTAACTGTATAAGAGAAATGCTGAAATCTTCCTCAGTTTGTGGAACAAGTGTCTCTACGGTTAGCCCTGTTACACTTAGCAGAGACCAAACAGCCACAGAAATACATCTTCTCAGGGAATGATAGCTCTGAACAAGGCTTTATCTGCAACGGAAGAATATTTTTAATCTTGTATCGCAGCATGCACTCTGCTCTTCCTAAGAAACGCATTAAAGCAAGTAGGTAATTGACACAAGCGCAGGGTTTTCCTGGGAAAAAGAAAGATAGATGTTTTACAATGGAATCGAAACTTCAAACTGCTGAGGAAGGGAGAACTCTGCTGGTAAGTGATCTCAGCCCAGATTTTTCTGCTTTATCCCAACAAACAGCATCCTGCTTTTCTATCACAGCACACGTGGTCAGCACGTAGCTTTCTCCCATTAACCCTTCCTGAGATTTTTAGAACTGCAAAGAAAGGGCCACGTTTCTGTGCAATGCACCAAGGATTCGTGCCTTTTTTCCGAAGGATTTGAGGTGTTTTTTTCTGTTTACTTTCTGTTTTCTTCCGGGGGCGGCGGGGACGTCACTTCCCCGCCCGTTACCGGCAGCTCCCGGCGGCGGAGCCCTGGCTCTTTGCACTGGATCGACTCATTTATTCTCTCCTTTTTACCCTAAAACCGCCTTGATTTACTGACTCAGCCCTACCCCGGGCTGCGGGACCGGCTCCGACGTGCAAGGTGGGCAGGATGGGGCCACCGGGCGTGCAGCCGGGCTACAAGGAGGGCTTGGGCGACCTCAGCTGGTTTGGGCATCCCTTTGTGCAGGAGGCACCAGTACATCCCGATTGTGTGCCTGGTCTGCGTTTGTAAACGTCTTGGGCGCTCTCGTTGTCATTTAGGACATCACTTAATATTTATTGCTTACTGGGAAGGAGGAATTGCATGGCAATTGCTGCCGGCAGCCTGTGGGTGCCTTGTGTGCTGTGGCTGACACGCACACCGACCTCTGGTCTTTTTTTTCCTGTCAGGCTAGCCCTGCTTTCTCAAATACTTGCAACTTTTTTTTGGAGGTTTTCTGTGTGGGATATAGGATTGACCTTACAGAGGTCTCTGTGGATGTTCTCAAAAGGTCTGTGTGCATTAAGAAGGGGGCAGAAGAACCGTAGCAATGACTTTTTATCTCCCCTGTCAGATGGTGATCATTCTAAAGTCCAGAGCTCTTCCAATAGTGGACGGATGAGTGCGATAAGGAACCAGCGGTGTCACATGCAACGGTGATGGTCAGGAACTGCTTTGCTGAACGAGACACAATGAGAGCTTCCGACTCAAAGGTATCTGCTTCAAGGTCAGCTCTATGACAGCACCATTTTATATTAAATCCTGTGCTAAGCTAGAGCTGCAAGAGTTAGTTAAAAAGCACAGAATCTGTAGCACTGGAAATGTTATTTTTTATTTTCATAATCAGCGGTGTCTAGGCACAGTTGTGTGTAACTTTTAAAAGACACCATATTTCCTCTTTCACCTGCCTAATTTGTTTCTTATCACTGTATGTGTTAATCTTTAAACATTTTTAGACTTTCACTTCTAAGGTAAGACTCTGGCTATATTGAACAATTGTGTTGTTGCCTTTTTAAATTTTTGACAGTTTCTTAAAGGTTAAAACTGCATTTTCTCATGAAAAGAAAGCTAAATTAATCCTATTATGAGGATTTGGGGAGCATGCCTGATTATCCCATTGAAATAATATCTGAGCTGTTTTTTTTCCTCTTGCCTTTTGCTTTTTTTATAAAACATGGCTGAACATGTTTGCAAACAAGATGAGTGGGGGTTGTTAGAGTTGGGCAAAGGTAGCCCAGCTGACTGCCCTTCCCTAATCTGCAGCTCTGGTAAAAGCTCAGCAAAGGCCAGCTGCAGAATGTTTCAAGGTCCTGTTATGTTCCTCAGCACTTGCAATGGGCTTTTCACCACCTGCCTCGCACTTGTGGCTCTGCAGTTGTTCTTTGGTGGGGTGATGTGACACAAACCTTCCCTTCACCAGAAAAGGAAAACTTACTTTGCTTGTTGTAAATTGCATTAGACAATTTTACTGCTGTAAAACTTTACATGAGGTCTATTTCATGTTTGTTCTCTTACCTACTTCAGTGTAGAGTGTTATAGTTGCATTTTAAAACATTTTAATGAAAACTAATGCAAAAATGCAGCGTGCACATTCTTGTTAATTTGTGTTGCCTCTGCATTTCATTTTCTGCAAAACATGAGGTGTCTTCTTTTTCTGTAATAAACTATTCATGTAGGCTTCATAATGCTGTCACAACGATGTGGTTAAACAGCACAGGAGTGGATTAAGAGCAGATGATGCGCACTAATCCTAGCAGGGATTAAGAGCAGCATTTTCCCTGCAACCTTAAGTTTCAGTGGAGAACAGTTTCCATGGTTTGTTCCAATACTCATTTATTGTAGCAAGAGCAAGTGAAGGGGCTACCATGTATTACAGAAGCTGTGAGCTGGTGCTTATTAAACTGTGACACCGCTTCCACAGAAGGCACCATACAGATAGCTGTTATTTCGATATATTCATGCAGTCTGGCTGGCAGCAAAATGATGTCTATTCCTACAAAGGCCACCTGTACACAATAGAAAATAGTGTAAATGATTAAGTAACCAAACCATGATGGACTGGGATCAATTTGATGCGAGTATAGGAGTCAGTGCTGTTTTTCTCATCCAAGTATGACTACCCTGTTAAAAACTGAGGGGAGAGTAGTATTTTTTTTATTAAAATTAGATGCTCGAAGACATTAGCTGCACGTGCATTTATTTATTTTCTTCACTCTTAAAAGTTCCCTGAGAACAGGTTTTTCTCTGTTCCCATTTTAAGTTTGAAAAGAATGCAGCCCTAAGTAAACTTTGAACTACTAAGCGTAGTTACTTTTTGTAAGTCAAAATTTGAGGCTTTCAAAATTTATGTTCCCTGTGTTTTAACCTTTAATGCTTTTATTATTATTATTATTGTTAATACAGTTGAAAATGGGAGAAGATGCAAGGAAGAGCATAAAATGTGCAGCATGCTTCTCATTCCTGTGAGCTGGAAGACTCAATGTTTGCACATAATCCAACAGAAACAGTCTACCAACTAGTGCCACGTTTTCATCTATTGGTAAACATAGCTGCTGGTTGCTCGTAAAGGAGGATGATTGAATTACTTCCAGATGGAGAACTCTTTCAGCCAATTTAAGACTTTTGAGTTGATTTAAGGCAGCAGGTCAGTAATTCAGGGGTGTGTTTTTTCTTATTGCTGTTCTGCTTCCTGCCACATGTGGAATCGGTGATATAAAATACAAAAATGCAGTGCTACTGAAGATGGAAGTTTGTTGTGTGGAATTGTTTTTAACTGGGTAGTGTAAATAGGAAAAGTATTAACAAAGTTTTGGTAGCTTAATGATTTTAAAGGTATAGTGGTTTTTTTGCTTGTTTCTTTCTTTCTAAAAGACATGAAAAAGGATGAATAAAGAACCAGATTTTCATAGCAAATTATCTTAAATAATACATCCTTTTTTTTCATGTTATGCTAATTTTGTTTTAAGCTAGATAACATGAGTATATGGTTTAACATGAACATGTCAGGTGTTGTACCTCAATGTGCTGCTAACATGATTCCCTGATAAATGGAAAGGGATAAGGTGATGGGGTGGAAATGTTCTATGCATGGCTGTAACAATAGAAATAGAGCACACAAAGAATGGAAAATTTCCATTAAAAGTAGAATATGTCAACTGACATAATATAATTAATTTTTAGTGCCTCTTTATGATTATTTTTTGTTGTTCAGATGCCACATTAGACATTATAAAAGCATGAAGAAAACAGTATATCCTCTTTGCTTATTAACAAAATCAGAGCAGGCGCAGTAGCTCTTGTTTAGAACCCTTGTATTTTATCTTACCATTGATTATTTCCTGTGCTGTCACTGTTTGATGCACTGTAGTGTTATGATCTTATTTCAGACATCTTTTCCATGCTGTCCAATGATTAAACTCTAATTTCCCCTAGTGCTTATTTGTTGAGGAGCAAAAGACTTTGTTTTGTTCCCATCTGATAACTTTTTTCTTTTGCTCCTAGAACACAGAGTGCAAATTAGAAAGCTATAAATCCAACCACATATTTTGTTGTTGCAGATAAGCTGCTCAAGTGCTCTTTCTTTAGACTTTGTTAGCATTATGATACTAACATTACGTAATTTGAGAAAAGTAAAGGTCGTAGTCACATTAGCAGTGCACAATTCAGCCAGAAAGACTGAAGACAAGATACTTTTAATCTTTTATAAATGGCAAGTAAAAATGGTGTTTTTGTTGTGTTAGGGATTTAAAGTGTCGTTATGGTCATGGCTAAATTTTGTTTTCTTTCTGTTTTTTCATTCTTAGGTGGAAAAGGTGGAACAGAGCAGATGAAGAAGCATCTAAAGTTTATGCAAGATGTCATTTGGAGGACCAAATACGCTTTTAGAGGCCATTGGAGATGAAAGATTAATCACATGATTTTTCTGTTCCCTCAAAGTGCTGTTCTGTGCTAAGTCAATGTTGCTTTGTATTAAGGACGGATACTAGTTTGTTAATGCCATCATGTCAACTGCAACAAGTGCTGAGACACCGGAGGAACCTAACCCTCCCCTCCTGGAAGAAAAGCCAAAGGGAAAACCACTATTTCATTTGGGTTCACTCTTTGCTAACAGGAGTGAAAAATTTGTAATTGCAAGAAGTGATAGTGTACCAGAGGAGAATGTTCTGAAAATAACTATCACAGAGACTACAGTCATTGAGTCGGACTTGGGCATCTGGAATTCTCATGCTCTCATCTACCTCACTTTGTGGTTTTTCTTCAGCTTTTGCACTCTTTTTCTTAACAAATACATTCTTTCATTACTGGAAGGAGAGCCCAGCATGCTAGGTAATCCTACCTTTCATTTACACTTCAGTACCAGTAAGATATTTGATAATTACAGCTCCTCCTATATAAAGTTGAGGGAGTAAATGGTTCAACTGAAAAGTTAGGAGATGTGGGTGTGGATTTGGGGGCTGAGAACTTGTAAATTGTAATCTTAGCTTTTAAAGGAGTTTCTGATGGTGTCCTTCTCTTGTCCCTCCATGTGCTGGAAGACGCAATGAAATCCTGCTCATAGAGGAGCTGTAAAATGGTGTTTGAGAAATAAGAGCTGGGGATGGGGGGGATGTAATTAAATTTTTAGTGTTATCTGCAAGAGGGTAGTGTGGGTTCTTGAAAAATGTAATAAATTAAAACAGAGTAAGCTGATGATAGTCTACAGATCTGATTAACTGTTTTGATAAACAAGTTAATCCTGTTAATTACCTTGTTAATGTGTAAAAATGCAAGAGTTATCTTCACGTGGGCTTATTGTTATTTTTTTTTTAAGGGCAAAGAAAAAGCATTTTAACTGTGATCTTGTTTTATTCTGCTGCCTTGCTGGTAGATGTAAGAAGTAAAGGGCTTTTGTGAGACTCCATAAAGTCTAGAAACACTGCGGATAAGTTTATATGAGAAACTTTCTCATGATGCTTGATCTGTGACGTTCCCATTGTCTTCTGATTTTTTTTTCCTCATCTCTCTTTAGGTGCTGTTCAAATGCTTTCAACCACCTTCATTGGCTGTATAAAAATGTTTGTTCCATGCTGCCTGTACCAGCACAAAACACGCATCTCTTATCCACCCAATTTCATCATGATAATGCTGTTTGTTGGATTAATGAGGTAAAAGGTTAAATTAGAGAGATATCCCATTTGTTCACTGTGTTCTGAATAGAAGCCATGTTTTTATTCTCTCTTCCTTTTCTTTCTTGCGTTCATAGGAAGACTGGAAGGTGTTTGGAAAAGACTATTCATTTTTATTCCCCAAAATCACAAGATAATTTTATTTTTATTTCGTATCGGTAAATGCTATGTTCATTTTTCAACTCTCAATTTTTGGCTAGCTTTGCCTACCATCACTTTAACCTCTTTCACAAAGACTTCTCTTCATAATGTTATATTTCCATTTACTTTCTTCCTCATCTCTTTGAGGCTGATATTTGTTTAGTATAGTAGTATTATGATGTTGCTTTGTTCTGTCACCTTTTCCAGCAACTTGCCTCAAGTGATACGGACTTAACATTTACCTTCTAAAAGTAATTATTTGCTGTGTGCTGGGATAGTATCAGTCTGTGATCTAGGAGAGAAAAAAAGACATGTAATTTGGTTTTCTCAACACTGCACAAATGGTAATAGGATAACAGTGCTGAAATTAACCATCAGGGCAGCAGTTACTAATTCAGAGCAGTTTTATTGTAATGTAATTATTTAACGTATAGGTAAATATGTAGCATACCTAACTTGCAGCACAGATGGATAACTGCAAATGATGTAATTTCCTTAGCAGGTGTCATGGAATAAAGCTGAACAGTTACTGCAGTTCAGTCAAGTTACCCCAATCTGATAACTTGATTGTTAGTTAAGCCTCCCCATATTCTTAGTTACTGCAGGTAAAATTTAGGGAAAGTATAATGCAATTCTTTTCTGTGCTAGGTATCTAACAGCTGCTGTTAAAGCGTTATTTTATTTTCTACTTAATTTCATTTGTTTTTCAATTACAGATTTGCAACAGTAGTCTTGGGGCTTGTCAGCTTGAAAAACGTGGCCGTTTCATTTGCAGAAACAGTTAAAAGCTCTGCACCTATATTCACTGTTATCATGTCTAGGATGATATTAGGGGAATACACTGGTGAGTACTGTTCTCTGTTTAAATATGACTCTAAAATCATATTTATATATCTTGTATAACAGTGTCATTTCTTTGGCCATGAGCAGGGAGATACCACTGAAATAATGTAGGTCATTGCATACTGCTGAAACAATCGTTCTTGTTGAACACAGTGTGTTGAGTGTTTATAAATGAAAAAAGATTTGTTTTAATGTAACTGTGTAAGGGCAGTGTTGCTCTGAAGTTATTTTTCTGTCAAGAAACTGTATTTGGAGCATTAAATAATTGGAGTTCAGTGTGTTTCTTCTTAGGAGGACAGCTTGCCTCTCAGAATTTAAAAACCTTGAATTTATTTACTGTGTTCACTCTCTTGCTAAAAACTTAATAGCTGCCTTAGCACAGTTCAAGTTCCCAGTATAATTTCTTTGTAATTTGACGTGCAATTGCATACTATTTGCTTGAAGAGATTTTGCTTCTAGCCAGCTATAAATCACAGGAATTATACAGAAGCAATGTATAGATTGCTTTCTGATGCAAAACTGAAATGGCAAAAGGCTGAAATGATCCGGAGGAAGAAGAGTAATTCAATCACAGAGTAAACAGGGAGAGTATAATTTTCTTCTGTCATTTGGTGAAAAAGATGAAACAAAGACAGTCAGTCCATTTTTCCTCTCTGAGACAGGTATTTTTATCAGTCAGTACATGTCCGTATTGTTCTCGAGCATGTTGCTATTGCCTGAGATCTCACTTTAGAACCTCTGAACTTTAAAATGCAATCAAATAAGTTGCTTTTACTTTCTAATAAAGAAGTTGAGGCCAAATTTAAACTTTTTTAAGAAAACTATATAGTTTCATATGTGGCAATGAAAGTATAGTAATTAAACTGGATTTATTATTTTCTTTCATTTTCAGGACTGCTGGTTAATCTCTCTCTCATTCCTGTTATGGGTGGGCTAGCTCTATGTACAGCTACTGAAATCAGTTTCAACATTCTAGGTTTCTCAGCAGCGTTATCTACTAATATCATGGACTGGTAAGGCTTAACGACAGGTACATGTGTGGAATAAAGGGGGACGTTAGCAATGGTTTATTTTAATTTATTTTAGGGTTATTTAATTTAATTTAGGGTTCAAATTGTTTCTGATTCAGAGCAAAGGCTAAATAGTTCTGAAAGCTGAAACTTAGGGGCCATGAGGCCCCTAAGTTTTTCACATGCAGTATATCAACATTTTACATTAAGTCGCAGAGCAGATTGGAGTTTTCTGTGTAATAATCCTAAAAGAGCAGGAGATGAATGTGAAATACAGCTACTTAGAAAAATGGTCACATTTCACCTTGAGAGTGGTGGTGGTATAATTCTCATGTTCTTATTTAAAGTAACACTTTGAAATATGTATTGACTCACTCTTCTCATAAGGAAGTTATATATAGAAGAAGGCATGACAGCATGTTAAGACTGAGTATGAAAGCTTCCAAAATATGCTTCAGAACTGTTATTTTCAAGAGAGGTGCACTAGAGTAGCAACGCTATATGCTTGAGCTTTTTTCTCCATTAATGCATTTTTCTATCCTTTCAAACTTACCATACTTTAAAATATTTCATTTAAATCTATGTAGTATTTAGAAGAAACTAAAATTTAAGCCTAGCTTTGGTTGGAGATTGGGTGAGGGTGTGGAATATGTAGGTGTATCTACTTACCTAAGAGAAACAGTTGTCTTTCTCATGGTTTGATTTGTTTGTCATAACTAGTATCTACAGGTAAATGTTTTTTGTTTCTTTTCTAGTTTGCAGAATGTCTTTTCCAAAAAATTACTCAGTGGAGACAAATACAGATTTTCGTAAGTATTTAAGATATTTCAGATTTGATTATAGATTGACCTTGGGCTACATAAGAAATCCATGTATTTACAGTTATATTGGAGTAAGCTGCCATGAACTTTATGAACTTCTGAAACATGAACTTTACCATAAAATTTTACTGCTTGTGTTGGTCTTGAAAATATTTGCCTTTTATCTTCAGTCCGTCTTGGCCAACACAGAACACGAAACGCTATCTTTGCAAGAGATTGCTGAATGTGTTGTCCCCAGAGCTGAGTACACAACTTCTCTGTATTACTTATTATCATATTTACAGACATCAAGGAGGCATGTATTTAAATGTAACGCAATTTTCTTCAGCTCTAAGAAAAAGAAAAATTTAATTTTATTTTTTTTGTCCTTTGTAGGGCCCCAGAGCTGCAGTTCTATACGAGTGCTGCTGCAGTTGTTATGCTTATTCCAGCTTGGATATTCTTCATGGTAATTTGAATTTGTTAACACTGATTTGTATTGTTTTTTTTTTTTTTTTTTTTTTTTTTTTTTCTTGTGCATATGGTTAACCTTAATTTTGCTCTTAATTCCTCCCTTTTTTTTAATCACTTTGAAATATACTTCATCTTTTGTTTGTAAGAGCTTTGTGGGGAGAATGTTGAAAGAAATTGTTGTGGTTTAACCCGGCCGGCAGCTAAACACCACACAGCCGTTCGCTCACCCTCCCCCCTCCCTCTCTGGGATGGGGGAGAGAAACGGGAAATTGAAGCTTGTGGGTTGAGATAAAGACAGTTTATTTAAGAGAGAAAATAATAATAATAATAATAATAGTAATATGTACAAACAAGTGATGCACAATGCAATTGCTCACCACCCGCTGACCGATGCCCAGCCCAACCCCGAGCAGCCGGCCCCCCACCCTGGCTAGCCACCCCTATATATTGTTCAGCATGACGTCAGATGGTATGGAATACCCCTTTGGCCAGTTTGGGTCAGCTGTCCTGGGGCTGTCCCCTCCCAGCTCTTGCTGCCCCCCCAGCCTGCCCGCTGGCAGGACAGAGCGAGGAGCTGAAAAGTCCTTGGCTTAGTGTAAGCACTGCTCTGCAGCAATTAAAACACCAGCATGTTATCAGCACTCTTCTCATCCCAATCCAAAACATAGTACCTCACCAGCCATTAGGAGGAAAAACAACTCTGTCCCAACTGAAACCAGGACAGAAATGTTTTGTCACAGGCCTGAGTTGACAGGTGGCCCAAAAAGCCTGTCAAGGATTTTCAGGATTTTAGAGAGAAAAATCATGATTTTGTCTGACTGTATAAATGCATTTAAAGTTTTAGGTAAGATTTGTATTTCAAGTCTTTATGTATTTGTTGACTTTTTACCAATATTTATGTGGCATGCAGGAGTATTAACTCTCTAAAAGCAAATTGAGGTAAGTAAAATGTATCACCATAGATATGTATCCTTTGTATTTTGGCATTTCATTGCCATGCATCAGTGTTCAAAAATACCTTGCTGGCAAGCTGAACATAATGGAAAATTCAGTCAGATAAGAACTCTTCCTGATCTTTTAGGAGTGAAAACTTGGAGAACATGAATGTGCTGTATGTTTTAGATTTTGTTTTGCTGATGTTTAAATGTAAAACTACTATCTTATTAAAATAATGAAGAGGGTGAAAATTCACTTTTAGATTTGCTTATAAATGAAATCCTTTTTTTTTTTTTTTTTTTTTTTTGCATTTAGGATGTGCCAGTGATTGGGAAAAGTGGAAGGAGCTTCAGCTACAACCAAGATGTTGTTGTACTTCTCTTAATAGATGGAGTCTTGTTCCACCTGCAAAGTGTTACAGCCTATGCCTTGATGGGAAAAATTTCTCCTGTGACTTTCAGGTAAAACTGTTTTTTTTCATGTCAAGAACTCATTTTTTTGTAGTATTTCTGCTTGGAAGCTAGGTAATAAATCTTTTGTGCTAAGAAATAATTAAAATGCAGAAATGTACCAAATGTAAGAAGAAATCTGTTCAAGTCTAGGTGACCAAAACTTCTTGGTTTGTTTCCTCGTTAGGTCTGTTCCTCAATGAAGTTAGTTTTCTCTACCTAACAGGCTATAAAAGCATGTGTTTATATTTGTATATACAACAATTCTGGTTATTATAATATTGGTATCCTTTAGATACTGGTTCTTTTTTGCTTATAATACTATATTACCTGCATAGTAACAGCTCATTAGTGACTGATAGTTATGTTGGTGGTGTTGTGTTGGTATTGTCTGGGTGTATGTTTTAACTAGAATTGAATTTCTAGTGCTATACTGCATCCTTAAAACCAAAAACCTGAGATGACTTATTAATTCTAAAAGTAAGATGAGTTTAAAGACACTAGTGCCAATATACAACCAGTTTGGCCACAGTATTATGTTAAGTAGGAGAAGCAGAACCTCACTTGGTGTTTTAATAGCAAGCAAAACAGAGATCGCACTGCATTAAGCTGTGATCACGTGTGGGATATGAGAGTTTTCTTTGGCCCTAACTTCTGTAATTCCTTTCCAGTGTTGCTAGTACTGTGAAGCATGCACTGTCAATCTGGCTAAGTATTATTGTGTTTGGTAACAAAATCACAAGCCTTTCAGCCATTGGGACTGTTCTAGTGACAATTGGAGTTCTGCTCTATAACAAGGCAAAGCAGCATCAGCAAGAAACCATACAGAGCCTGGCAGCTGCAGCCCCGCAACCCGCACAAAGTACAACTGAAGATACTGAGCCACTAATTTCCAAGGATTTGAAACCGTATGATTAATATGGTCACTTATTCTTACAACTTAGTGCAACTCAAAGGAGCTCTTCCTGAAAGCGGTTGTTTCTTCAGCTGTTGATGCTGATGTGGTTCCTTTGAATTCACAGCGGGTCAGACATGGGTCTTGAAGCAGAGAGAAAACAATGAGAAGAACCCAGTAAGCCCTGATTTACTGAGAAACTGAAATACCAGAGGAACTAGTGTTACGTCATGTGGTAAATGTGGTGGTTTTTTTTATCTCTTTCTGACTGCAAATAACACAGAAGCCTACATTAGAGAAGGAACTTCTGTATCTTGTACAAAAGTGATTCCGTTCTCCTAACCTATCAAAATAATGTGAAAACATTGCCCCATCCCTGTATTAGGCTTGTAGTGAAATGAAATTGGTGCATAACTGAAATTTCAAGTTGTTGGTTACTGTGCTGCATCCTCCATTATTTGTTTGTGTTGCAGAGCTGGAAGGTGAACCTCCCTCTCTTCCCCCCCAGTTCCTGTCTCAGCAAATGACTTATTTTGGTATACCTTTAGTTGAAGTAAACCGTAGAAATGAGTCCCAGTCCCAAAGAACTGGTGAGGAGCTATTTCCAACTACAAAGCTAGCAATGAAACTGAATTTTTCTGCTAAAATTTAACATGCAACCAGGATGCAATATTTCCGTATTTAAAATACTGAAATGCAACTATACATACTGACACTATATTAACAGTGTTGGAATAAATATGTGCAGTTACTTACAGATTGCCAAATTTTTTTTTTTTATTTTTCTTTTTTCTTTTCTTTTTTTTTTTTTTTTTTTTAATAAAGGAGCCAGGATCTCTATATTTCTATCAGAAACCATTTTTATATACATTTTTTGTGTTTTATGTATTTTTATGAGATTTTTTTTTAACATTGCTTCTAAGACTGCAGACTGCAACAAAAATGCTGCCTTTCAGAAATTTGGGGCTATTACCCTATGTGCAAGGTATTTCTGTCATTTCTGGTTGTGCAAAGAATCTTGAAGGTATCTGTGACAAAGGTAACTAAAGGGGACCATAAACTGAGGCTGATTGAGTTCTTTTTTGGAGAAGTTCTTTTTCATGTTTGATCAATGATTAAAAGCTTTAGTCTTTCCATTAAAATAATCTTAAATATTAGTAATTAATTTTTTTTGGGGGGGGAACACAAAAACCATGTACCTACAAAAACCTTCAAGTGGACTTTTTGGTAATAAAACTAAACTAAACTAACAAATTGAGCTGACCTTTCAATAGTTGTCTCTCTTCTAAAAGATTGCTTGGCATTAAAAGTTTAGATAGTGGTAAAAAATAATTATTGTTTCTAATAGGAAGTTACAAGTGGAGTTCTTGCAAAACTGAAGCTCGTGCTCACATTTCCAATGTGTGGTATTCTGTTAGTTTGAGTGAACCATTCCTGTGGAGGGCAAAAATGTGTTTGCAAGACAGGCAATCTGAAGAAGCCTGTATTTTGGTTCTGTTTGAAAAGCGTGTGCTTGTGTGTCTTCTGCTTGCTTCAGGTTATGTTCCTGTACATTACTGGGTGCCCAAGGTATATACCCTGAAGACTTGAGTAGGAGGGAAATACAATTTTTTCATCATTGTATGATGTCTAGTTTTATTTTGTCATTGTTTGTATCACTTGCAAAAAGCTGTGGACTGTGACGTGGAGATCTGTTCTTCAGGTGTTTTTGTTGTTATGCTTTCAAGAATCTCTGTATTTAGCAGAAAACAGTCTGTTTTGTATCATGTTTCTACTCTTGTGGGAGTACAAAAATGTAAATGGCTTTCTGGTTGTCTAACTCAGTTGTCAGCTAATGCCCTTCATCAACTGAGCTTTGTGTTAGAAGCTAGCAGACTTTTGCATTTCATATTATTTCATAGTAGTGGAAAACCTTTCTGAAACCGCAGCTGGGAGGACTTTGGAACTTGTAATTTCTAATACAGCTGGGTTTATTAGTAGCTGCTTTAGCCCTGCCTGTTTGGTGGCAGCATGATAATTCAGTTTTCCTAGAGGGTTTGTGTTCCAGTGTTTCTCTTGTGTACTTTTTATAAGCAGAGTTCTTGGCCTTTATTTTTATTGGACTAGGTAAACCAGTCTTATTTACTGTCCACTTGTAAGACAGACCTTTTCTTTCCCCAGTCACACTAGTAGTGACTTTTAGCGGTTCTTCCCGTTTGGTAAAAAGGACTATTTTTTTCCATGTTGAAAATCCATTACAGTCTTATGCCTGAGCTCTCTGCCTTTTAAATGCTTTCTGTGATGCCAGTCATACCGCCCATTTTCTCTTGGAAATTCCTCTCCAGTAACACGCTACAATCCTACTGGCATTTAGCACAGCCTGATTCCTGATACTTGTGCACTAAATCAAGACAAGCTCCGTGACCAAGAATTATGTGGATTGTTTTACATTTGCCAAGTATGTTCCTGTAGAAACAGCACACCTTCCTTAATACAATGCTTCAAACTGTTGTGCAAATAGTAGCAGATATTTTGTTGTATCAGTCTCTAATTTCACACATCATTTAATAAAATAAGAGGCGTTGACTACTTTGCACAGAAGCTCTTGGATTCTGGTCATTCGCTGGGTTACAAGGCAGATCTTTGAGACGTATAACTTGAACAACAGTTCTCTGATTAGCCTTCCCCTTGGAAACCATGGAAAACTTCAAGTTTCCATGAACAAAAACGTATCCGCAAAATAGTGGAAGGACATTGTTAGCCACTGCAGACATCTGTGCATCAGATTGGATATAGAGCTCTGTTTCTGGAATGCCATACAAGTCTCAGCATATAAATACCTAATTAATTAAATACGACTGTAGGTAACGAGCAGCATTGCTGCAGGTTTTACAAACAGAGCAACATTAGGCTTGTATTATTTCAGCATTTTGCTTCTGGGGAGAGGATGTGTCACTTCTCAAAAACAAAATAAAGAAATGAGGTGAAAATTTATTTCTTTGGGCCTGCAGCGTTGAGCTAACACAAGTGTTTGTGGCAGAAGGCACACACTGTGATGTTACTTGCAGTGGTTTGTGGTCCTAAAACGATGTCATTTCCCAGCTCAAAAGATGGACAACAAAGTAGCTGTATATAGTATTTCCTGAGATGTGATGTATTGTAATCTCTCTTTACGGTTATGTTCCTTAACCATGTTAATGTGTTTCAAGTGTACAGTCTTTAAAAGAGGATTTGGTTAGGAACTGCCCTTGTCACACTGGATTGCTGTAAATTCTCCTTGTATTAGTTCCGTTGCCGTTATGTGACTTGTTTATGCGATCTTTGGAATCATGCCTTACTCGAAGGAACAATAAAATTGATTTATTTGTGTGCTTTTTTAAAAAATGTAATTACAAGGACGATCCTCAAGAATGATACGTGCAGACATTTACTGAGTATTTTTTTATAAAGTGTTTGGTGGGGTGGGTATCTATTTAAAAACTAAGTAGGCTGAGGCTGGCAGCACGAAGGCTGAAGCCCTGGGGGAAGTCAGCGATCGCTGCTGCCTTCCAGCCTCGTGCCAAAATGGCGCCGCCGGCTCCTCTCCACACGGCCCCTCGCGGCTCCCGTGTTCCCCCCCCCCCATGCGTCATCAGCCGGCCGCGGCGGGCGGAAGTGACGCGCTCGCGTGGCGCTGCTCGTCCCGGGGCCCGGCAGCGGCGGTGAGCGGGGGGGGGCTGAGGGGACCTGGAGGGGGCGGCCGGGGCCTGAGGGGCTCGGTGACGGAGCGGGGTTTTTGTGCTTTATTCCCAGGGGTTTGGGCTTCTGAACTCCAATGGGTGATGAAAAGGATTCTTGGAAAGTGAAAACTTTAGATGAGATTCTGCAGGAGAAGAAGCGGAGGAAGGAGCAGGAGGAGAAGGCAGAGATAAAGCGCATGAAGAACGTAAGCTGACGGGGGGGGGGACCCTCTGTGATCCGGGGGCATCTCCGTGAGCCCGAGGGGCCTCCGGGCTCGTACACATGCTTCATGTGTGATCTCTGACCCCCCCGTGCCAAAGTTTGACAGAAACCAACGTTTCCCTGTGATTCCATTTAATTTCTTATGTTATACGTGTCATTTGCATCATTCTTTTATACAGTAATTACATATAGTGCTAGCATATATTAATAATCATTAAATGTTTCTTCATTTTGTGGTTGTTTGTTAGAAAAAATAAATAACAACGATTAAGTGGCAGTGGCACTTCACCTAAAAGCCTTTTCACAGGTTTTATACAAAAATGGAGTTAAATGTTCGCAAATAACTTTTACATTGCTTTCTACGACTTTATACGGAGTAACTTTGCATTAAAAAATACCACTAGCTAAAATAACTGCGTTAGTTGTTTGATCTTGTCTAATTACATTGCGATTACAGATGAACTGTTATAAATGTAATCTAGCTGCATTTAGCTGCTGACACTACAAAATCTCTCCTAAGTCAGCGTGCTGTATGGCTGGAGATTTTTCTTCCAAAAATGGAAGAGTTGAGACCTGTTTGGTTATTCTTTGTGACACACAAATTACTTCCATTCTGTTTTTCCCCTTTCTTGTGTTTGTTTCGCAGTCGGATGATAGGGATTCGAAGCGGGATTCTCTTGAAGAGGGGGAGCTGAGGGATCACCGCATGGAAATAACGATCAGAAATTCACCTTACAGGCGGGAAGACTCCATGGAAGATAGGTAACTGTGAGAGAACAGAGCTCTCAGCTTAGAACGTGTTGCTGAAATGAAATGGTAGAAGTACTGAGGAGAGTGTTTAAAAGTATCTTAATGGGAAAAAAATGATTTTCTTTATAGATTATTGACTATGATTTTCTTTAATTTACTGTTAATGCTTTGATTCATTGATATTATATTAATTAATATAAATTAATAAAATAGGAAAAAAATGCTGTTTTTAAAATTAAGAGGAAATAACCCAATGCTCTAGGCAGTACATGTAACCTTCCAAGCTTATTAATTTGTGTCGTATTTTAGAGGAGAAGAAGATGATTCCTTGGCTATAAAACCCCCCCAGCAAATGTCACGGAAAGAAAAAACCCATCATAGAAAAGATGAGAAGAGGAAAGAGAAACGTAGACATCGTAGTCACTCAGCAGAAGGTGAGTGTTAATTAATATGTTTGCCTAATGATTCTTGTAGCTTTCCGGGTTCAAGCTGAACAGGCGCTATTTAGAGAGTAATTCACAACAATTAACAAACCAGAGAAAACAAATCAGATGGATAAGACAAAGAAAGTTAAATTTGCGTGTTTTTGGTTTTGATTATGTGTAACACCCTTCGAAGAACAGCAGGTGCATGTTTGTGTTTGAGAGGATAGTAACCACTTTTGTCAGGGACCCAGAGTCTGCTTTTGCTCTTTGAAGTCTGTTATGCTTCTTCCTGGCTTCGCTGCGTCAGGGCAATGAACTATTTGTACCCAACTGTAAAGAGACAAATATCCTTTCAGTATTAACGAGTCTAGAAACGTACGCTTTGTATGCCTGTTACAACCTTTTTTTGGGGTTGTTTTCAATGCATTTGTGCAAGATCTTACAATCTTTTAATTTTTTAACGCCCTTTCAGATGAGGATTTTTCCATTAAGGAAAGTACAGAGAGCATAGAAATAGGTTATCAAGTAATCCTTTCTACCTTTACTTTTTGAAAACAGGAGCATTAAATGTTTTGAATAGTAACACTCCAAAATTAATTTTTGCTTGTTTAGGGAAACATGCCAGAGTGAAAGAGAAAGAACGGGAGCATGAGCGTAGGAAGAGACATAGAGAAGAGCAGGATAAGGCCCGACGTGAATGGGAAAGACAGAAACGGAGAGAAATGGCAAGGGAGCATTCCAGGAGGGAGAGGTACATCCATCCTTGGACAGACTAACAAAGAGATGAGCTGATTCCTCCTCTAAAAGTATCTCTAACCTTTCGTTGCTCTGAAATGACACACAAATTCAGAGCGAAAACTGGTAAGGTCTGGTGACAGTACCACGTTCCTGTGAATATGATGTCTGACTAAAATGGGTTCTTGACTTTGATTGCCTTTGTAAGTGACTTTATTACAGGAGATGTTTCCAAGTGAAGTCATTTTCACTGTTTTACTGTAACAAAACAGCAAACCAGTTTGGCATAACAGGGTTTATTGACTGAACTTCCTTACTTGGTGTTTGGATCCTGGTAAGGGTGCAGAGGCTCACGAGTTTTCAAGCTGATGCCTTTGTTTTTAAAGGATCAGCTGAAAAGCTCCATTGCTGCAGTGGTGTTGCTAATGAAATTGAACAGCCCTGTAGCTGGTTGAAGAAAACAGTTCACCTTTACTTCATAATTTGAATTTGTAATGAACTGTAACGTAACAAAAAATAACAAAAGTTCTTTTCTAGGGATCGCCTGGAGCAACTTGAGCGAGAGCGAGAGAGAAAAATCAGAGAGCAGCAGAAAGAACAAAGGGAGCAAAAGGAACGCGAGAGGCGAGCTGAAGAAAGACGTAAGGAACGGGAAGCCAGAAGAGAAGGTAACTGTCTCTGTATAAACGTTGTTTGAGCTCACTGCCTGCCACAGTGGTGGAACGGAGGTATACAAAGCAGTTTTTGCTTAGGTCAGTGCCAGAATTACAACAACAACAACAACAAAAAAAGTGGGAAATGGGTGGAGGCTCTGCCTGGAAAAAAATCTCTGAAGTTGTACAAAGGGAAATGAAACATTGTCGGATGTCCTGGCATATGGAGTAGCCAATAAGTCTCTGGTTCTCTATAGAAACAAGGTTTATGTACTTGCTGTAGTCGTTGTGTGCGTTGTGTGTGTGCATGCGTATCTGTCACGACTGCAGTTGCTTCTGAGCTCCTCGGCTGATTCTAACCCAATCTGATAGAGAATAAAGTCTCAGGATCAAGTGTGTTAAAGTTTTTGGAAAATAAATGGTATGGGGATGGGGAGAGATCTTCTGAGTAGTCCAGCTACGTAAAAGACTAATAGGAGTCAAGTGGGGAAGATTGAGAATTTATCAATTTAAACTCACTTCTTCGTGAGCTCTCACTTTGCATCAGATCACTTGCTCTGGAAGTTCAGATTGTTTTTGTTTAAATAACCTCTGTTTGTCCTGGCTTTCAGAGGTAAAAACCTGAACCCATTCCTGTGACAGATTGCTCAGGAGTAGCAGAAGTTTATTGCTGTTCTTTCTAGTTCCACTCATTGTGAACAGCTCCTTTGTGCTGGGTATTTATGCAGGTCTTCCTCGATGTACCCAGCCTTTCATTTTAGCTATGTTTATTGCTCTGAATGTTCTGTCAGCTTCTTAGCTGTTTTCATCCTTTTATGTATCCCTCTAGTCTGTCCACTTCTTTCTCGTGCTTTAAAGCCTCAGGTTTGGGGTGTTTACTTGGTAGGATAGAGGGCATCTTGCATCTGTTTCCCAAGTATGGCAGCGCCTTTCTGTAAGTAGTCCAAAGCCATATTGTATTGTGCACGAGGTAAATCCTAGTCCTTTCTTCTCTTAGGTATCTTTGCTCTCCTAGATACAGTTAGGTTCTACTTCCACCCTTCCCCATTACGATTTTGTAAGGAAAAATATGCAAAGCAGGTGGCTGGGGCAGACAGAAGAATTCTAATTAGGGCAGGGAGATTTAACAACTTCCTTTGGTTTTGTTTTCACTAGTTTCTGCACACCATAGAACAGTGAGGGAAGAATATGGAGACAAAGTGAAAATGAGACCCTGGAGTCGCAGTCCATTACGACAGCAAAGAGACAAGCCCGAGCAAGGAGAGAGCAGGAAACCAGGTAGCATTTGCCACCTCATAATGTCTTTGCCTGGAGGCTAGGAGAGGCGTTCTGGGGTAGCGTGGGATTTTTAGTATATATCCCTTGTGTGCTGTATGAAAAGTGATGTCCACTTCAGCCCTGGTGGCATAACTCTGGAGTGTTGGAGAAGGATGGCACGTGCACTGTTTTCTGAAGCAGTGCTTTTCTGCAGGTAATTGTGTAAGTGACAAACTGAATGGATCTTTCCTGTTCAGCAGTAGGGGTAGTCACTATACAGGTTTCAAAGTGAGTTACTTCGTTCAGTGATGAAAGACAGCTGATTTTTTTTTACTTTTGTAATTTAATTTTGTTGCAGATTAAAAAGGGGTTGTTGGCACTAGTTCCACTTGGATTTGGTGATAGGATCTAAGCTACCTTAAAAAGCAACCTTAGAGGGAACAATACAGCTTAAGCATCGCTAATGTTGTCATGTTGTAGAAGCAAACAAGTGCTTAAAGCAGCATTCTGGTGAGATGGTGGATTTTGTTTTCTAAGCTAGAATGTGGTACGTAGACAGTCCTAACTGTGAGTAGAGAAACTGCACGACTGACAAAAAGGATGTCTTTGTTTAAAGAAGAAACGCTCTGTGTCTGCTTTGTTAATGTGTGTAGCTGTAAAAATCAGGGTAACTACCTGAGGCAAGCTGAATGCCCAGCGCAGTCAGCTGGAAATGCAGGCAGAGGCAGGCAGCGAGTCCTTCGAACTTGCTGTTTAATCGATCAACATCTGTTTGTGAGTGCCCTTTCATAGGGATCTAGGGGGACTGCAGGAGAACGGTAAGCACTCACAGGAAGCACTGTGTGCGTATGTTAACGAGGCTCTGTGTCGTGGTCATGCTTGTTATCGCATTACGCCTTTATTTTTTTTGTAAATATATATCTGACGTAGAGGGGTGTAGGCCTATGTCACATTTAAAAAAAAAAAGTCAACATTCCACATTTGTGGCTGTTGACTGTGCAGCACTGCAGCTCAGAAAAGCTGCCTGTGAGAATGTGAATTTTTTTGGTTGCTCAGTATCGGATGAATACTCAGCACCAATTTAATGGCCGGAGAATGTGAATTAGATACCTGGGTATTCATAGTCCTATAAGTAGAAGTGAAATTCAGTTGGCACCCTGTTTTTGATTTCTGTGGTGTCACCAGTGAAAGAAGAGAAACCAGAAGAGAGGGATCCTCTTTCAGACTTGCAAGATATCAGTGACAGTGAGAGAAAAACCAGCTCAGCAGAGTCTTCATCAGGTAACCAAATGCACTGTAGTAGATACAATTAATCACACAGTTGTCTGTTTGAGGAGACAGTTACTAGGTAGTGTATCTACTTAGTTCCCTGTTTTACCATTCCTCAGCGGAGTCTGGATCAGGCTCAGAAGAAGAGGAAGAAGAGTCTAGCAGTGAAGGATCTGAGGAAGAGGGAGAAGAAGAGGAGGAGGAGGAGGAGACAGGAAGCAATTCTGAAGAAGTGTCTGAGCAGTCAGCTGGTGAGTAATGTAAAGCAGGTCAGTGTGGTGTGTTACGGCTTTTCTGTGTTTCCCATCCTGTATTTTAGTTGGATATTTTCCTTTTCTCTTAGCCTAGGATAGGCTGAGACCTCACAGGTCAAAATAGCTAAAAAGAAAAAAGAACAAGTCACATTTTAGTGTTTTATTTAAAGGTAATACCAATTATTTGTCTTAAGAAGCCAGATAAGCAATCAGCTACCGAAGTGCCAAGTTGATTCGGTTGAACTTGGTTCTCTCTTGCAGAAGAGGTGAGCGAAGAAGAAATGAGTGAAGAGGAGGAACGGGAGAATGGAAACCACATCCCAGTTGGTACAATGCAAATACTGAATGTATAAAGAAATGTTTGTCTCAATTTTTGCTGCTAAATCTATTTCTAAAAAATTTTTAAAATACTTTAAATCTATTTGTGGCAGTTTTACCATCATTCTAAGGCATTGCGTATTTTGCGTTTTAAGGCCATTCTCATGTCAGAATCAGAAATTCCTTGAAATCTGAACCAAGGTGTAGGTTTAGAGGAAATCAGATCCTAGTCTAATGAGCTACAATTCCATTCTTTTTCATTTTGGGTCTCTTGTCCTGGCCTCTCATCAAAACACCTTTGCAATCAGAATGAGAGATAGTTGGTCACTTTTTTTCTTGTGTTCTGTTAAAGATTTATTTTTTTGATGTGCCGTGTTTAACTCAGGAAATTGTACGTACGTGACTGTAAACTGGGATGCTTGAAAGCATCATATCTCTGCAAACAGGAGAAATTTGGCTTCTTCTCGTTGATCTTCAGTATTCCACCAACATAAGTTGCATACCTTCGCTGTCTTACAATGATCAGCGTTTCAATTCCCTTATTTGTCTAAAGCTGAACTTAATTGTTCCAAATGACTCCCTCTTTCCACGACTGATTCTGACTTTTGAAGTTACAGAGTCGAGGTTTGATCGAGATTCAGCTGGAAGTGAAGTGGAAGAAGAGGAAGTAGGGGAGGGGACCCCCCAGTCCAACGCGATGACAGAAGGAGACTACATTCCCGACTCCCCAGCCTCTTCCCCCATTGAACTGAAACAAGAGCTTCCCAAGTACCTTCCCGCACTTCAGGTAGAGAATCTCTTAGAGGGTGCTTGAGCACGGCATACACAAGTAGATTTCAGGAGCTGCTTCACTAACGTGATAAACGTTGCCAGTAGCATTTATGCATGAGATAGTTTACGGGCAGAATGTATCTTGCTGACTCAACATCACAAAATACACGTTTCTCTGTGGAATATTACTGCCTTGACGAGTAAAAGACATACATAGAGCATAAATGAGGTGACTTTTATGTACAGATAAAAGCGTAAAACCTTTGATTATTACTAACTGTATTGTTCAATTCTCTTGGTAAATTTTAACTATTTCTGTGAAGTTGCATGAGTTTAACTTATGTCTTAAACACAAACAGTGCTCTTGCAGACACTTCAGAAGTAAATGTTGCCTCTCTCTTTTCTCAGGGGTGTCGTAGTGTGGAAGAATTTCAGTGTTTGAACAGGATTGAAGAGGGAACATACGGTGTGGTGTACAGAGCAAAAGACAAAAAGACTGGTTAGTATCAACAGTCTCCAGTTACTATCTTCATGGCATTAGCTAAGCATTGTGTCATAAATCTAATGTAAGAACATTTCATTCAAGGTCTGTGTTACTTCGACAGCTGTTGTCATCTGTAGGGATTGGTATGAATTCTGGGACCTGTAAGTTGAAAACTTGCTTATTTACCTATTCTTGAAGATACGGAATCAGCGGTGTCATGCGTAAGAGCTACACACAAGTTGCATCTAGTCTGGTTTACAATTCTGTAGCCTCTTCTGTTGCACAACTGCCAGTGGAGCTTTATAAATTCAAACAACCTTCACAATAACTGACCAAGGAGTACAGAAGGGGGGTCTGCAGTAGAGAGAAATACAGCTCGGGTATCTTGCCTTGCAGATAGCATTTTAAGCACAAAACTGATATTCTTTTGTACCAGTCTTCCTCCCTAAGAAAGGGGAAAACTATAAGAAGTTAATGTTTCTTTTAACTAATTTCTACTTGTGTCCCATATATAAATTTAAAGCTGGAGTTACATGCAAATTATGGTTCTGCATCTACATTGAGGAGCAAAACGTTTAAAATCCTTCCTTTTTTGAGGCTGATCTATGCTTTTAGGAGGACATGGACTTTGTCATAGGGGTTTTGCTAGCAGCTATTTGAGTTCAGAAGTAATTTCTTTACTGGATGCTAAAACCAGTTAACATGATTTCAGTTTCTGGCCCATTAGGCAATTATTTCTGGTTTGTGATTTGCTTTAGCTAATTAACGGATTGCTTGGTTGAATTTAAATAAGTGTGCCACTAGGTGTCACGCTAAACACAGCCACTGATGAGAGAATTCACAAATGCAGTGTTTTGTGTGCTGTGAGTATCTACTGCAGTATTTTGTTGTAGAAAGAAATTTCCATACACAAGTGGATTTATAGTTTTAAAATTCAAAATCTCTTTTCTTACCTGGTTTGTAATGGCAAGCGTCTGGAGGAAATTACTGCATTTCCTATGGATGGTGCAAGAGTCAACTATCAGGTCATTTCTGTGTTCCTCTTCCATGCTGATTTCTCAAGTGAAAGAAATATTTGCTTGAATGCTTCAACATAAACTGTGATAGCAGTGCAGCTTTTCTTTTTCCCTGGAAAAAGATAACGTAAGATACAATCTGTTCTTTTGGCTCTGACCTCTATTTTTTCCCTGTAGTGTTGCCATCACTAGTGCTATGTTAGTGTCTTGCAAGCTGGTCATTTTCAGAGAGAGCTTAGCACAGTAAATTAAGTATCTGCAATTTTCAATAGAGGTGGCAGATGGTGAAGAGAGCTTGTGAAAATAATTGTGTTCTAGAGCAGACTTAGAAACTGTTGTTATTCTCAGGTTCCAACTGACAAGCTGTGATTTTGGTGACAGTTAAATTCTGGATGTCTCAGTTTCCCTGTTTATTTTAGAATAATATGACCTTTTGGTCTCCTTTTGGGGAATGGGAGTGTACAGCCGGCACGGTTTCTCTGACTTCACTCATTTACTGGATATCTGCCATCAGCTCCTTCTTTTTTTCCTTATCTGTCTTGAGGCGTTAGCTCAGAGGCTGACATAGCCATTATTCTCTACAATATCATGCAAAAGCAGATTCATTTAAATTGGTCACTTCGGTAATGTTTTGAGTTGGGTATTAAAGGAGCATAAACTGTATTTGAGGCATTTCGATCACCTCATCCAAATTCTGAGGATTCAGAGTTGAATAAGCTTTTCCTTTTAATCTCTTTTGGGATGAGTTATGTTGGAATATGGTAAAGTTCATGAAGTAAATTTGGATTGATATTCTGTGTTTTCTTATTTTTCCTTAAATTTGGCAGTTTTTTGTTTGTCTGTTTTGTTTTCACACTGCTAATGCCAGACCGACTGTTGGTAAGTTCATTATAATGTCCTCTGTAACACTTTACATTCAAATGCATTAAAGTAGCAAAAGAACACTGGGGGACCTCTTAACAGGAATTTTATTATCTACATGATGGGGAGTCTGCAGTTAATAATTCCGTTTTTCTTGCAGATGAAATTGTGGCGCTGAAGCGACTGAAAATGGAGAAGGAAAAGGAAGGCTTCCCCATTACGTCTCTTAGAGAAATAAATACTATTCTGAAAGCACAGCATCTAAATATTGTCACTGTCAGAGTAAGTCCAGAAACCTTCTGTTTCAAAAGGATTTTTGTTCTTGAAGTGTTGCCTCTTGGTTTTTAAGATGCCTGATAAAAATGTTGGCGTTCGTAGCAGAGCTTGCTCATATAAGCAGTTTTATAGTACCCGTAAAACTAAACAGGTAGTGTTTGTCTCTACAAAATCTGCCATTTTGCAAAAATAAGCTGTTGTCTTGGGAACCTAATATAGGTTTTCTGTGGATTTTACCAATGGCACGTTGTGTTTGTCCTCTTGCCAAGTGAATTTCTAAAATTCATTTTTGCATGCTATTTTTAATAGTGTGTCCTTGTTTTGATTGTTTGTTTTTGTGTTTTAGGAAATCGTTGTAGGTAGTAATATGGATAAAATCTATATTGTAATGAACTATGTAGAACATGATCTCAAGAGCCTGATGGAAACAATGAAACAACCATTTCTACCAGGTACTGTTTGCCAGAGTCTCCTCTAATTGTCAAAATTGAAAAACTGACCTTGAAAAACCCCATTGTCTTGGGGCTGTACTGCCATCAGGGAGCTAGCTTGTACGATGACATACATGGCCTTGGAATGTCCTCTGAGCCTTCTTTGGAATAGAGATCTCACTGCTTTTTCTCTGTCTGATCTAATTCCACTGACGGCAGGTAAGATAGGGAGGTAGGCTGGCAGTGCTGGTATTCATAGAGATGTTTGGCTGACAAATCCAGTTCGCATGCTGAGGGTGAAACTGAGGTTCAGATGTGAAATCAAGAGGGAGTTTCCTCTCTGCTAGACTGGAAGCGAACACTGGGTTTTATTTTTGGCCACTTTGTCGAGAAGCATTAATTTCTGAGCATTACTTGGATGCATTCCAGCTACCCAAATTCATTTTGCTGTACTGGCAGCTCTTTGGGTTTAACTGTTTTTGTTCTATGACACATTTTTATGGTACAATCAAGGGTTTGTTTTTAACTTGACATCCCTTCCCCTCCTCCCCCTTTTCTCCAAGCAAACAAAAAAAAGGAAGACAGATTTCATCTTTTAAATCTATTTGGCTTCTTTTCCCTTCAGGTGAAGTGAAAACCTTGATGATTCAGTTACTACGAGGAGTCAAGCATCTTCATGACAACTGGATACTTCACCGAGACCTGAAAACTTCCAACCTGTTGCTCAGTCATTCAGGCATTCTAAAAGTAAGAATTCCATGAAATGTAACCACGCTTAAAAAAATCTTGTATTGCAGAATTACACTGCGTTGTCGCTACGTTAAGAGCTGGACAGAATGTTTTGATCTAAGAACTCTTTCCTCGGGTGGAAAATGAATTCTCTGTGGGGTTCTCTTTTCATTCAGGTTGGAGATTTTGGACTAGCCCGAGAATACGGATCTCCGCTGAAGCCGTACACACCAGTGGTTGTGACGCTTTGGTACAGGGCTCCAGAGCTGCTGCTTGGAGCCAAGGTTTGTGTCTCTTTTATTCTTCTGGCAGCTAGAGGAATGCCATTTTGACTAACTTTATTTTATAATTCATGAACAAAGTATAAAGAAGCTCTGTGCCATCTGTCAGAGATGTTTTTGTGAAAGGAGAAAGAGCTATATTTAAGAGAAAAGATGTATCATGGAGATCAAGCTTTGTACCCGTAACCTGAGATTGCTGTTGTGGGAACATGAGGGGTAAGGATCTCTGTGAAACACAGGGCGAGTTTAGAACACTTTGCTAGCTGTGAAGGCGTTTGAGTGAAGCATTGTGGCAACCTTCACCTTCATCATGATGTATTTTTGTATATGTGTGTGTTTATGGGTATTACTCTGAATTCACAGTGACTTTGACTTGAATAAATACAGTTGAGGCTGGTGTCATGGGTATTGGGATGACTGTACATATTCTGGTCAGAGCAGATTCTTCTTTCCTTTTTTAAAATCTTACTGATTTTATAAGGTACCTTCTTTCTTTTCAGGAATATTCAACAGCGATAGACATGTGGTCTGTAGGGTGTATATTTGGAGAGTTGTTAACTCAGAAACCGTTGTTTCCGGGGAAGTCAGAAATCGACCAGATTAACAAAGTCTTTAAGGTAACACTTTTAACACCTTTGGATTCTGACTGGTTATAGAGGCAGCTGTAGTAGAGCAGTAGGAAAAGAAAGTGCTTGTAGCTCTTTGACAGAGATTCGGCCTTAATAAAAGGCTCGCTGCTTTGGCTTTTTGTTTTACAGTACCAGTGCTAGGCTAGGGTTATGTTTTGTATTTTATCTGTTTTCTCTGGATATTTATCAACTCCTGTAACTGCATGGTGAATAAGCAGAAGGGTTGCACTCTACAATGAGTTTATTGAGAAAACATTTTAATCTATAGGATCTGGGTACTCCAAGCGAAAAAATTTGGCCTGGTTACAACGAGCTGCCAGCAGTAAAGAAGATGACATTCACAGAATATCCCTATAACAATCTGCGCAAGAGATTTGGAGCACTCCTCTCTGATCAGGGCTTTGATCTGATGAACAAGTAAGTGCTAGCTTCTGGAGTATCCTTGGAAAATGTTTTCACTTGTACAGTAGTTGTGGAAAATGACTTGTAGTGAAGTATGGTATTTCCATGCATTTAACATCTTGTCAAAACATGCTGAAAGGTCTGTGACATTCTTTGCAGTGCTATTCCTCACTCACAACAGCTTTGTTCAGTGTACCATGCTCTTTAACACCAGCTGTTAAACCTCAGTCCAAGATTATTCTTGGACACCTATGTCCTAGAAGAATAGAAAAATGTTTTAGTAGTAGTTTTAGCTCATTAATGTTATTTTTAATTTTGTGGTGAGTCAGCCTATGGAGTCTTTTGCAGTTTGCTGGTGGATCTTGTTAAAGTACAATTGAAAAAAGGAAGAAAAAAAAGTTTACAGAAGGCAGTGGAACCCATTCCATGTACAAAGCTTAGTCAGGGCCAGAGGCTGGTAGGACGAACAGTACAGTAACACAGGTTTCTGCACTGTGAAATGTTTAAAATAGTCAACCATGTGCTGTAAAATTATGTGGTCTATCTATGTAATCTCAGTTGTCTGCTCTAAAAAGCAAAACAGCCTTGTAAATATTTCAGTTGAACCATCTTGGATCCCTTTTGAGCTGTGTCTGACTCCCCGTAGTAGTGCGGTGTCTCAGTGATTGACACTTACCTAAACAGATCCCTGGCAAAGGCTCCTTTTGGTATGGAGTTCCATTAATTACAGGTTCATGTGGGAAGCATGCTTTTAAAATTAGCTCTCTGATAGTCCATTTATAAGCAATCACGCCCGTTAATAGAATTCTTTGTTAGAAAGTGGAAAATTCTGAAATGCATTTCTGAAGAATTTAGACTTTTGGGGCTTAAGTTCTTCTTCTTTCTGTCTGACTCCCTTCTTCCCTACTTCATTGTCTTTAAAAATCCTTTTCAGTTTTCTGACGTACTACCCAGCCAGAAGAATCACTGCCGAAGATGGTTTGAAGCACGAGTATTTCCGAGAGACTCCCCTTCCTATTGACCCCTCCATGTTTCCGACCTGGCCAGCAAAAAGCGAACAGCAAAGGGTGAAACGTGGCACCAGCCCCCGGCCGCCTGAGGGAGGCCTTGGATACAGCCAGTTGGTAAGCACGGCACGGCAGCAGCTGGCATTTTCTGCTGTCCTTCCTGCCATGGGCTGACAGATGTCCTCATCCCGATGTGGGAAAAGTGCACGTGGACTGCGTTCCACTGGCTTCTCGGGGCCTGGAATTCTTAGACTCACCTGTACTTGCCTGACAAGGACAGCATGAAAGCCCAGCTTTTGCTCCGTTCCTTTTCAAAGAGCAGATCCAATTTCTGTTGGATTCACAGAATCATCATGGCAATGTAGTCTGAGAAAGAAATTACACCTTGTTTTATCACAGGGCAGAACAATTTTTGTTTTGAAAGTGTATATTACATTATAATGCAAATAAGCTTTCCGAATTGAGAAAAAAAATCCCAACCTTTTCCTTTTCCAGTATTTTGAGAAGAATCTGCAGAATGCAGAGCTGGTGTTCTTTCTATTCTTGGGAATTGTGCTGCCCGTTTTGAAAAAAAGCTGAGTGATAAAGATGCCCTTCCTGGCACGTTCCAGTCTCATGTGCCGTAATTATCGACTTCTTAATACCAATTCCATGTCTCAGCATAGATGAAATGGCACCGTGCTGTTACTGTGCCTGTGGTAACAGATGAATTAGCCTAAAAGTCAGCGTAGCCTTGGGTTTGAGGGTATAAAAATTGTCGTGGAGGGCGTGCAGAGTGTGTTCCATCAGGTGCTGTTTACACTGACTTACATGTTGTGTGTTCACGACTTTTTTAATCTTTACGATGTGCCATTAAAAGAAGGTACACAGGCTGGGAGCCCGTTCTTGAGATGCTTTTAGAGACAACTTTAGAAATAGCAATCTCTAAAGAACACAAATAGTGCTCTGGATTGAGCTTAGCTATGATGCCACCAAATCAAATATTTAGCGCTCTTCTCTTAAAGATACTTCAATTCTTTATTTAGATTAAAATTTTAAAATATGTTTGATTTTTGTGTTGGAGAGATGAATGCACATGCAGACACTGATAAACGAATTGTGTGTGTTTTTCACAGGGTGATGATGATCTGAAAGACACAGGTTTTCATCTGACCACCACAAATCAAGGCGCATCTGCTGCAGGACCTGGTTTCAGCCTCAAGTTTTAAACTCAGAAAGTAGGGGAAAAAAAAGAGAACCATTCATGTGAGTGGATTTCTAAGTGCCCCGGTTCTGTTCTTCCTGTTGGGGAGAGCAAATGTTTTTCACAGGGGAAATGTCATCACAGTTTCAAAGGCTCTTGCTGGGTGTGGAGTATAAGTGCTGCATTCCACTAGAGGACTGGAATTAACGTGACAAGCCAAGGATCATTATAGAATTTGACAAAGGAAAACTTGAAGTACAATCCTGGAACAGTTTCTGTTTTTTTTTTTTTTTTTTTTTTTTTTTTCCCTTGTAAATTTGTAGAATTAAAATGCATTTTTAATTGTTTATCAGTGTGAAGGATTTCATTTCTTCACATGCAGCAAACTTGGTTGTTAGTGGCATTAAGTCTTCTAGAGCGGAAACGGGATTTTTTTTAATTTTTAATTTTTTAATCTCCCCCCCCCAAGTCTGTGCTGACATTATTGCAGTATGTGACCAGCCCAGGAAAACAACTTTTCTTTTTTCTTTTTTTTTTTTTTTTTAAGTAAGCTTTATGTGTCTGAGTGCAGTTGTTTGGGCAAGAAATCATCATGCTTATGCATCTTCTCTCCTGTTGTGTAGCTTGGAGAGGGCTGGGCCAGGCTGGGCTCGATACGCGTTGACATTTTGGAGTGCACTGCTGGGCTGACCACTGTTGGATGTTGTATACATGTATTTATGATGGCACTGGTGCAAAAGAAGTACTATATTGTTTTATAAATCAAAAAGATTTAATATGGAGACGTGAAACTTTATTTTCTATAAAAAGTTCTTTTTAAATATGTCCTTTTTCCATTGAAATAATAACTTTTCATTTTGCTGATTGAATAATGCCATATTCCACTCCTTTCTCATAAGGGAAATGTCCAGAGGAATTACGTTGGAAGCTCACAGCCTTCTGAGTCTGTAATTTATAATGCTGTCATCTTTTTCTGGGACAGGGAGATTTGGAAAATACTGGGGTATTCGTGCAGTCAGAACTGGGCAACGGTCCAGTTCATAGGCTTGAGTGATGAGCATTCAAGTGTATTTTCAGAGGTTTTGGTTTTCTTTTCATTTGTTTGATTGGTTTTTTTTTACGGGATGAAGGCTGTGGACCTTAAAAATTTGGATTACTAAAATTGTGGTAAATTTACAAAACCGTTTTTTGTGTGGCTAAATGAAGAACTGCTGTCTCTTCACTGATTGCCTAGTACTAAGGAGAAAAGGGGTTTCCACTGGTTTGCTAACGATGCATGATTTCAGCAAGACTTGTCTGTGCCGGGACGAGTTATGATCAGGAACCCACCAAAACCAGTTTCTTTGCTACATCTGTACAGCGTGCAGACAGGGAGAGCTTCTTTGCCATGGTCTGTGCTGTGAAGGCTCAAACCATGACTGAATACTTGGCGTTTCAGGCTGGGCAGTGCATCTTGCACCTGGTAATATTATTTCCTCTTAGCTTCCTTGTCATTGTCGCAGACAGCGCAGGCGGCACTGGAAGAGGCAATTTCCTGACCCAAAGGGTTATTCATCTCAGCCGGCATATTTTTAGTACAACAAAACCTCATGCTGGATTACAATGGAAATGTGATGTGGTTATGAGAGATACGTGTCATTCTTTTTTTCTTTTTTTTGTAGCAGGGAAATACCCCTTCTCCCTCAGTTACTGTATTGCAACTTTTGTTTTGGCTCAAACGTCCATTTTGGCACCAAGTGCTTGCCTGGTGTGTTTCTGAGCTTAACTGTCCATGCACCCATGCATTTTTGAATCTTATTTTATATTGTAAGCTAACTGTGATGGTAAAATTGAATCCAAAGCTTATTTACTCATTAAACATGTGAGAAGTGAAAGGGGACAGAAATCCTGCAATGCTAACGGTGCATTACCCACAATGATTGCTGATCTCTAACTGCTCAAACAGGTGTGTCAGACACGGCTGGAAGGCATTCTGCAGTCCAACAAGGGCTAACAAATCTGGGCTTCTGACACTGATGGGAGTTGTTTGCTTTTAATCATACATAAGTTACGCAAAGGCACGTAAAGAGAGAAAATATTTACAGGTTTATTTCACCAGGAACAGTACTGTAGCATTCAATGAGTTTGCAATCATGTCTTTTTAAATAACTGATTTCAACCAACCATGGAAAATCTGCAAAGATAAATCATTTAGAAAAAAGTGGAAGTTCCAGTGCCTGAGTGTGCAGTGGAATCACAGGATTGTTGTAGTTCAGGTACGTATTTTGTTGTTGCTTTATTTCAGTTTTTATTTTTATAAAATCAAATTGTAATCCAAGAGAAGGTGAGTTTTGTTGCTTACCTTGAAGAGCTCACCCAGTCTGTGAAGTGTTTTCTGTAGCAGCAAGTCTACGTTTCAGAAATGGAAGCTGTCTTGCAGTGTTCCTGTGCAGGCAATAGAGAGCGCGTAATTTGTCATTGTTGCTGTTGGCTTCTTTACAGAAATTTAAATCTTTCTTCTGAGTTCCTTGAACATTGTGTGGGGTGACGAGCTAGCCTTGAAGCTGTAGCCAGAACAGCTGTGCACAGTGGAGGGCAGGGCCGTGCCCTTTGTGTCAGTGGCATCCTGGAGGAGTGACAGAGCTGGGTAGTGGCCTGGTGTCTTAAATGTGCAACTTGTTTAGTTGGTTTCTTTTCCCAGTGGCTTTCAGGTCCCCAGCCCATACTTGAAGGTGGCTAACTCCTTACAGGACGGCAGTGGCAAAGCAGGTCCTTAGCTAGCAGCATTTACCCTGCAGCTGCCTCCCCTTTTGCCTGGGCATTCCCTTATTCCCCAAACTCCGTCGTGGACGCTGCCTGCCAGGAGCATCAACTGGAGAGCACTGCGGAGATAGCGGTAGGTTACTGCCCTGTAGGTCAACGGCAGTCGGAGAAATTGCACAAAACTCGGTAATCATAAAGGATGTTTTAGAAAGTATCAAGCTGTGAGATGAAGGGCTTCGGATCTGCTCTAGGATTAAGCATCCATGCAGCTGAAGCGTTGACATCCCCTTGTGATAGGTATTGAAGGCTGTGCCGATCAGCTTGTTGCTCTTGGTTCTCTTCTCCAAATCCCGAAGACAGAGCTGTCCTGAGAGATGCTCAGCTCCAGGTGGTGTTGCTCCGGTCTGTTAAATGAAGATGGGCAGAGTTCGTGCTAAATGTCTGCCAGTGAAATGCCTGTCATTGCAACTGTACCAGACAAACCATTCTGCTTAGTTCCTTAGTTCTCCCTTGCACTTTTACTGTCCTAATACAGAGAGCTTCCTAGCCTGCTGACCTATAACACAATACATGAGATGCTTTGCGGTTTTGTGGTGCTTCAAAGTAGGAAGAAACTTATCTGAAGAGGTTAAGAGGACAACTAAAAATGGATGAACCTAAGCAAAAACCTATGTAGGCTGCATTAATACGGGATAAGGACCTTTCTTTCCTGTACTTATTAAACCTAAGGACTGTCAGGGATTGCTAACTGTGCAAACAAATCCACTGACCCCGACATTGGAGTGCACTGGGTTTGCTGAGCAAGCTAATGCTATTTTTCTGTTGGATGTGCACATTCCCCTCATCTCTTAGTGATTGGGGCTGACGGTAAAGGAAGTTATCTTACATCCACTGAAGGAGTTGAGAAGTTCATTGGCCAGACACCTAAAGGAAA
Source organism: Heteronetta atricapilla (assembly GCA_011075105.1). Lineage (NCBI taxonomy): Eukaryota > Metazoa > Chordata > Aves > Anseriformes > Anatidae > Heteronetta > Heteronetta atricapilla. The sequence goes on from CM021751.1 coordinate 2,546,667, forward strand.
AGTTATGAGGAGCTGCAGATGAAAGTAAACAGTGTATGGGCTAAGGTTACACGGGTAATAAATACAAAGCACAGGAACGTGGCTGGGGGGGGGAAGATGTTCTGTAGATACCTGAACTGAACATGTTGAAATGTGGAATAGAGTAATTAGAAAGGGTTTGTTGTGACCCTACATCATCCTTCTAACAAGTAAAAGAAAAAGTAATGTTAGGTCTTTTTTTTTTAACAAGTGCTTCTAGTACTACGTACCAGGATCTACAAAAATGATAGTGGAACACTTACAGAGCATACTGGCCATTTTCCTTCCACAATAGCTCTGAGTCCATTGCAACACAGCTGAGCCATCAATGTTCCTCCACTTGTCTGATGAAGGGTTATGTTCTTGTTTTTCAGCAGTCCACAGTGATCCAGGTTAACTGCAAAATCTTACACTTGATTTTTTTTTAAAATTCTCTGAACAGCACGTGCTTGATGAATTTTTTTTTACCATTAAAACTAACTTGGAAAGGTTTTGTTTTCCAGTAATCAAGTCCCAGAGTCTTTCTTGCCCAAGGTATGGAAGCGGCTGATTTAGAAGTTCATTCGCACTACTGGAGATTAAATACAAAATGCTAAAGAACCGTTCTGAATTTGAAACAGACCTAGCAGTAACTGAAGTTCTTATTCCAGAGCCTTCGTTAGTGTCTCAGTCTGATCCTCCAGGAATATGTGGTCAAGATTCTTTCTTTTTTCTTTACTATACAAGTGTAAGTTCCTTCATTAATTGCATTTGCAATGATGCTCATGTGATCCTCGTTTAAGGATAAGTAACCTGGATATGAGTATTCCAGAAGCTCCTTATCTTTATACCAGCTGTCATAAGAAAAATAATAGAAATTAAACTATACAATATCCAGTACAATACAAAATAGGTGTTAGCGGTCCTCTAAGCTAGAAAGTTTTGTTCAAATAAGTGCATTGCAGCACCGGTTGGACGTGAACAAAACCGATGTTAAGTTTTACTGTCTTTCAGCTAGATGATGGCAGATGTAACCGTGCATTACCCTGGGTAATCTACAAGTGTGAATCCTATTGGAAGTGAATGGGAAATTGGGTCCTGAGTCTAAACTAGCCCATGTTAGTTTATGTTAGGCATATTTCTCTCAGTTTTAGATACATCCAGAAGATACATCTGGAAATAACATGCTCCTACATTAGTAAGAGTTAGCAAGCTAGTGACTGGATAAACATGAGACAGGTTGTTTTGCAGATTATAGGCCAGTGACTTTGACTTGGGGGTACCAAATATCCAAATAAATTATCCCAAAATAATACTTCACAATGTTATAAACAGTATTTGCACCTTCCCTTCTCACAGTTAAGGAGCCACCCCTCTTTCTACTCAGAGTGCCAACTGATTTCAAGTCACATGCTGCAGAAGATAAATGGCATTCTTATGAACGCTGTTTTGTCATACGTCCTCACTCTTCCTCCTTTTTGGTATGTACGCTGCACAGTGTCCTAAAGGACTGAAATAAATGCCAGCACTTACTAAACTTTGCCTTTTTTATGAATGATCTTCTGTCCACAGCGGAAGGTGACATTCCTGCCTTCGGAAACAGTCTTGGTTTTTGTCCTTGGTGGGGGCAGAGTAGGAGGAACTGTTGGAAAGGGGAATTCTGTCCCCCGAATTTGAGAGAAAGAAATGCTGAAAGTTAGCACATCTCCTTACCAAGCTTCAGTCGTCCCCAAACACTCTCATAGCATTATGTTATCACCTAAGGCCGCTTAAAAGTATTTATTAAAAATGCCTCCCACTGAACGGTTCTTGGATGGCCATTTAACATTGTTCACAGGCAAAGATAACCAGCTTGTGGCATGTAAACTGACAGAGATGGATAAAAAGCAACTTGTTCGTTTCATACAGATGGAAAAATAGAAGTTCTGTTTATGAACAATCCCCTAGAATATCTGGGTTTGTAGCTATCTGACCGCATTTTTGCACTAATCTGGTCTAAAAACCAGCTCTGTACTGGTGAGGGAGGTACTAATTACATCGTGCATCTCCTAAAGGGCAGCTGCAGTAAGTTGACGTTATCCTATCCTGCATTAGTCCCTTGTCTGAATTCATAAAACAGAGACTAGATAAGGTGATTAACATGAGTTATCTCCTTTTCTGTAGAGCAGCTCAATTCCAGCTGTGCTTGAGATTTCATTTGTCTTGTCCTTGTCCCATCACTGCCGTGGGTACTGTACTGCATCTCTTAGCTCTGAAGTTAACACACCAGCATCTCGCTTCCTCAGTTGAGTCCAAAAGGGAAGCAGTCTGAGGCACACAGAGCAGTTGTGTGTTCAGAAAAACCCTAGAATTGGTTCAGTTTAACTAGGGGAGAATGGGCCAGTTTAATGGTCTAGTCCACAAATATTTAAACGTAAAAACTGCGTCCTATTTCCAAGCTTTGATTTGGCTCAGATGCATAGGAAGGCATCTCTGCTACACTTCTCATTAAAGCTGGCTGGGGCTAGTCACTTGCATCCTCTGGTCTCTAGTGTAAAGATCCTGCCTGCCCCTGCAGCGAGGGCTGCTAAGCTTTACCTCCTCCCTCTGCAAACCCCCCCAAACCCCCAGAAGAAAAGTTACGGTACCGTAGCAGAAGTCACAGGTGGCTGGACAGTGCTTTTTCATCAACTTCTTGCGTGTCTCGCAGAAACCTTTTCGTGCCCATGACGGGCACATAAATAATCTGTCTCTGCATCCTGAAACAGAAAGAGACAAGGCAGTACAGCAACTGGGGGGACAGACTGTGTCCGCTAAGAAACAAAGTGACGTTTTGCCCAAATCAGATTGCTCAATGTAAACGATAGTGCTGAGAGGGGAAGGGATCTAAAGTGGGAGTAAAATAAATATAGAGTAGGATGCCTTTACTAGAAGATACTGTGCTACTTTAACACAATACCATCACTGATGAAAACAGAGTAGCATTTGAAGAGTGGCAGGCAAATGTGCCAGAACTCCAGAGCATCTTCCCACAGCCTGTCTGGATTGCAGAGAGTGCTGTCATGTTCTGGTAACACAGCCCAATCCAGCCAAAAGCATAATTAGCAGCTGTTTGCCTTCCCTCTTCCTTTGCATGCAAGTTTTTCCCTTCCCTTCATGTTTGCAAATGTCCAAGTGCATTGTTGGGACTCTCCATGGCTAAAATTAGCCTTTTGTCTTGGGAGCAGCACGGTACAAAACCAAGGCTCAGAGTACGTGCCCAGAGGTGGTGCTGGGCTGTGGCACAACACGCTAGGTGTACGGCAGCACCACAATGCCTGTGCTGGAGCTGCTCAGCGCAGGCTGAGGATGTAAGGTCGAAGGGGTCAGTTAAGTGGCTTCCAGACCCGCCACGGAGGGAGGTAGGAGCATGAAGGCTGCCAGGTACCACACAGTAATTTATTCTTTGTGGCTGGCCTCCTGTCTTTGACATGCGAAACTATCAATGCCAGAAACAGACAATGCTACAGCTCCTTTTAGTTCCACTTTGCATAAAAAAGGAATACGATTCCTCCTGGGTACTGCTTCCTGCCTTATAGCCTAGTCCTGCCAAATCCCAAGCACAACCCTGCCTTCCTTACCGTAAAGCCTGTGAATTCCCCAGACTTCATCTTGAGAGATGGTCTTTTTCCCAGTCAAAGTGGCATTGATGTGCATGAGGGCGTTGGGGTTCAGGGAGTGCATGAGTCCTAGGGCATGGCCTATCTCATGAGCTGCTACGTGTACCAGATCTGTAAGCCAAACACCTGGAAGAGAAAGGGAAAAAAAAAAAAAAAAAAAAAGCTGACTGTGGTGAAGTACATTTGCTAATCCTGGTGTAAAAACCAAAGGAAATACTTTAGCACTTAGAAGGTGTAGTCTTACTGAAGGTTGCCCATTTTACCTTCTCTGTAGCTGCTTGGGTGCAAAGTCAAGGCAATTATTTAAACACACTTCTAATTTTATCAGCAGTTCTTGCCAGGCTATAGGAAGACTGCTCTGAAAGAGCGATGTTTGAAATGGGGGCAAGTGCCCTGTAATACTCACATCCTCCCGGCAGCTTTCTGCTGCTTTGTTCCTGCAGCCCTGAGCTGGAACTGGAACTGACTGCTTGGGGGTGAGGTTGCTAGCTGGAGTACTCCAGCCTGAAGAAGCCTCCCTGCTTGGGGGGCTGAACTGAAGCATCCCAGTAGCACCTTGAAGCCCGCTTCCAGCAGGGATGGATTTTAGCTGAAGGATGACTCAAAAGAGGTGCTATTATTACTGACACCTATCCCGGTGTCTTGCATAATTACAGGCCATGGCAATATCGCACAATTCCTGTGTTGAATCCAACTGCTTATGGAAAGAAAGCATCTGAAGGGGGTAGCTTGCACATGTGCTTAACTTATCAGCACATTAAACAGGAATCCTTAGTGGATTTTTTTGGCTCTAAAAGACTTCTGCTAAGCCTCACTGACGTGACTTGGAAGAACAATAATTTTATTCCACTTTTTTTCCATCCTTTGCGCCAATACCTGAGCTAGCTCAGCTTTGGGCAAAGATGCACTAATTGGGAACAAGTACTACTAGCCTCACATTCGCCTTCTGAAGTCAGAAGTGTTAATATTACTGTTTCACAGAGGTGGCTGAACTGTACACAAATCAACTGCTGAGCTAAGCAGTAAAAGAATGGAATTAGGCTGCTGTGGTAGAGAATCTGGCAGAACTGGCACTCAGGGCTAAGGTCTAAATCTCAGAGGCATCATCAGCATTCTCCCTGAGACACCTATTACCTTTTTTCCAGCTGAACCGGGTATTTCCCAATATCCAGTATTCGTGGTCATCAAAATGGATTTCTCCGTTGGGTGGGAAGAAGGCATGGGCAAGTTCCCCTGTTGTTCCGTCGAAGCAGTGGTGAATGAGAGACTCCAGGCAGTCCGTGTGATTGATGGAGTAGAAGCCTAAGAAAAAGGAAACAGATTTAGTGTATCTAGCAGGATAAGCCCGTCCAGGACAGAGACATGTAAACTTGTGGTTTACTAAGAAATCTATTGCTCTATCCCACATGGGTTTTTTTTTTTGCAACCTAGAGACACAACAGGAAAAATAAATGCAAAGCAACTGTCAGGAACAAGGGCTGTGAGGCAAACGAGGCTCAGCCCAGTGGCAACCTTGGATTGAGAGCTGTCCCCAGTGCACACAAAGGAATCTACTTCTCAGAAAGGAATGCCGAATGCTTTTTGCAACGTCACAAGGAAGCTTTGGGACTTTTTTGAGTGAAGTTGGACAGTGCGATGCTAACCGCAGGACAGCAAGATGATAACCCCAGGATGTAATCACTCAATTTTACATGCAAACAAACAGCCTTACAGTCGCAGCTGCTTGCTGACTTTTTGCTAGCACCACAACAGCTTCACAATGCACCCTGCGTCCACTGGAATGGGGCCACCTGGAGCTCGCAAAGGGTAGCAGGACAGGCCCCTGGGATGGCTTATCATGTGCTTGGAAGTAGCCTCATGCAACAGCAGACTGAAGTGCTTATTGCGAAACGTTGGAAACTCTGCTCATTATTTCAGTATTGCTGCCATCTGCACAAGAAATAATTACTGCACACAGGCCATAAATCCCAGGGAGAATGTACAGCTGGGTTTGAGACGGAGCAGATAAGAGCTCAGCGCTAACATTCTTCTAGGCCTGAGAAAGTCAGGAGGTGCCTTGTGAGTGGAGGTAGGGGCAGAAGGACAGGCAGGAGAGGCCAGAGCAGCAGGCAGACAGACAGCACACACAGCAGCCTCCTGTCGGTGCAGGCGGCCGTGCAGCTCACCTATTTTCAGGTCACTATCTACGTGGCGCGGCACTTCTCGGAAGCTGAACGGCGAAACTTCGCTCCACATCCGGAAGGCAGCTGCTAGCCCCTTGCGTGTGTCCCTGGCGTTTATGAGGTTTCTCGGGAAGGACAGGATTCTGTAGGGACACAGAACAGCTTCAGGAAAATGCCGGTACCTCCCCACACCTGAGACAAAGGCTCTTAGGGCTGCATCAGACAACCAAGGCTTTCCATGCACTCTAATAGGTTCCCACAGGAGTAGCTCGGATTGGATATTAAGAATATTTTAGACAAGGTTCTCTTGGAAATCCACTTTATCCTAACGCCTACCTGTCTGTGGAGCAGCGCTGCTAGAAGAGAAGGCAACTCCTTCCAGCAGCAGGTAACTCCTCCTCCCATCGCTGCCGTTACAACGTACACACGTGCTGAGTTATAATGCTCTTGGACAGAACTTTTGAAAGTGGGCTCCAAAGGTTTGATAGCAAAACTAGAGGTTTCCTTTGAAAACTCATCATTTGGGAGAGAAACTAAGGCTTTCGCTTAGGCCACTGGTACAGATACAGCTGATGTAGTGAAGGATGGCAGAACCCCTGTCTGTACCATGGTAAGGTACAGAAGGCTCCTAAAAACCTACCTTACCCCAAAAGATCTGCATTCAGCCAATTGCCTGCAGGGTAGCAATTGGGATGCTTTCAGGAACCCGATGAGACCTGGCAGCCCAGCCCTGCTGCCTACCTGCTGGGGATGGCGACTCCCTCTGGAGCTCTGCTTGGGGCTTGCTCTGTACTTTAAAGGAGAGGCTGGAGTCAGCAGCCTCATTAAAAAGACCTTTGTTAGCACATTAGACATTGGGAAAACAATGATTTGGCTCCATTGTTTCCCGGAAGAAGCACAGCTCCGTCAGCCAGCAGGGATCAGCCGGCCTCTCCAGTCAAACTTCCAGGACTGCTGCCAGCCTGAGCTTTACCAGGACAGCCCGATTCCACCTGCCAGGGCTCGTCTTATGAAGCTGCTTCCAAGGGGATTCCCCGAACCTTGCTCTGTCTGAACTCACAGTAGCTCTCCTGAAAACATTCACCAGTGCCATAGATATTTGCCCAGAGAAAAAAAGCATCTGTCCAGGCTGCTCCCACCACAGCTCGTCGCACAGTTTCAGGGGCTGTTGAATTGAGGAAGCATGCTGTCCCAAAGGCTAAGCACCATGCAGGATTGAACAAGACTGATGCTAGCAGTACAGCCAGACAGCAACGTGAAAGTTCAGCGTGTAAATCCACAGGAGTCCATTATGTTTGGCTCTGAGTAACAGCCTTGGCAGTACCAAGCACTGCTTGTTGGTAGTACCAGCACTGCACATACACACAGTGCCACTGCTATGCTCAACAGCCACTTTCTCTGCCTGAAAAGTCTGAAAATATTGGGGTTAATATTCACTCACCCTAGAACTGCCAAGGGCTTTTTATTGTTTGTTAGTAACCTGAGTTGGTGTGCTTTCTCAACAAGAGAGAGAAAGTGATTCCTAACAGCACTCAACACTCACGGAGCTCTGTCCTTCTGAAGTCACATAACGTTTCACCAGCAATTTCCCTCAGTGATGACTGAGGTTCAGTTGGAGTTCTTCTAAAAATAACAGCACAGCAGAGCCAGTGTTCAATTCCCTACCTTCTGCGGGCAGCCCGAGCTCTGGGAAGCCTCAGTTTGCCCCCAGACAGCTTTACTGTTAGTCTCAGCTTGCTGCCACATGTGCTACTTGCTTCTAACGCAGCGGGGATGCTCCAGACAGCCCACAGCCGAGGTGAGAGGTGGTGCATTTGTAGAAAACTTCCTGCTTTAGAGTGCCATTAGCAGCTATCCACTCACTGACAAATGGATTAGCAGTATTCCTATGGTTAATACCATGCCAACAGCAGAAAAAAACCTCAGAGCCCACGGTCACTTAGAAAGAACCGACTGTGGGGCTAATGCAAGTCCATACTTGTAGGTCAGGTTGAAGTGGTCCCACTTCAAGTGCCCCGGCGTGATCGTGTATCGCTTTTTCCGTGCTGGAGGCCGAGGTGGGAAGGGTGAGCTGTGCAAAGCAGAGGCGCTCGCTCCACGAAGACCAGGCGATGCGGCATCTTCCTTGAAAGACAAAACAGGAGGTTGAAGGAGATGGGAGAGACTGCAGGATAGAACAGCGTAAAAGAAAACCTACCGGGTGTGGGGCACGTGGCGGCTGAGCAGTGCGGGCAGCCCTCCCTTGTCCAGCAGAAGAGACTGGCACATCGGCTGCTCAGTGCCTGGCAGAGCATGCCTGGTCTGAGCGCGCTGAACAAAACCAAGACAGAGCAAAAGAGGGGCTGTACTATGAATTCCCGTGGCATAGCTCAGGTGCAAGAAGGGAGCAGCATCCCTCGGTGCTGGCTCCCAGAGGATCGGCGCTGTAGGCTCCCCTGGGCTGTTGCATAACTCCAGGACAGGGCACCGCAGCCGCTCCTCTCCTGGAGAGCAGCGCAGATGGAACAGAAACGAGGCCTCAGAAAACTGCTGGCCCCAGCAGAGCTGCAGCTCTTCCTGAAAAGTCCTCGTTTCCTTTTCACTTTGCTGTTGCTCTCCAGCCTAACCACAGAAGAAATGAAGCACTGGCTAAATGAGTCAAACAGGCAACCCTTTGTGCGAGAGCTCTTTATAAAGCTGGGCTGTGGATCTGAAATGCTTTCAAAGTAAATGGGAGCCCTGGAAAGCCTGGAGTGTGTTTAAAGCCATCGCACGGTAAAAAACATCACATTTGGTGGCACTCCTGACTCCACCTACAGTAGTAGAGGTAAAGGAATGGGACCAGCAGAGATCCCTGGAGGTCCACCTGCTCTGCCTCCCCATTCAGGAGGAAGACACCGAATGTCTCTGGGTCGTCTTTGCTCCAGAGGCACCAAGACCAACGCTACGCAGTATGTACAGTGGCAACATTACAAAAGCTGCACCAGTCTGAGTTGGTCCAACCTCCCAGCACATCCTGCAGAAGTCTGCATTTTACACGTGGAACAGCCGAGGCTCTGAGAGGCAAAACAGCAGATCCCTGGCCTACAGCAAGCCAACGGCAAGGAAGAACGAGAAGCCAGAAGCTGCAGCTGCCAGACACTGCTCAAATCGCTCCATGACTGCAGCTAGTCATGACTGGGGAAAGGCTGAGGGACTCTATCCCAACAGGAAACCAGTTTCTTCTGCTCATGTCTGTGCGCTGCACCGGCTTCTGCTTGGTCTAATCTCAGCATCTTTCTTTTCTAGGGCAGCCTTCTGCTCTAGCCTGTCTGTCAGCTCAGCCGTGGGCCTGACTCACAATTTGGATTCAGCAGAGCAAATGTATGGCATGCAAGGGCCACACAGTGTCACCTACGGCACAGAGAGATGTTAGCTATCTTACCTTCATAGCTGCAAGCTTTTGGCGGGGCATTATCTGATCACATTTCTGGGAGCCTTCCGATGCTAATTTGCTCTTGAATGAGCACTCAGGGTCACTTCTCCCTTTTAACCTTTGTCACCTACTTTGCTCTACTCTGGGATCTGTCTGAAGAACCCGTATTTCTTGGTGTGCTCAGTTCTGCTGGAGCTGTAAGAGAAGCCTGGAGAAGATTAGCTCATAATTAGGGGATAGTAAGGTATTATCCTCCTTTTTGCAACCCTTTCTAGTAGGGTAGAATCAGGCAAATCCTACCTTCTTATGTTCTTCTGTTCCTTTCTCTATGATCCCTTGCCAGCGCAGGGCCTGACTGCACGCTCATTCTGGCATCACCAGCCCAGGACTGCTGGTACTGGGAATTCCTGCGCTGCCTGCAGGAGTCTTGATAAGGGGATGAGGTCAGACATGAACACCCTGGGGTATCTGTCTGTGATAGATCCCCCTGCTCCTCAGCAAAGCCAGCAGAACACGCATTTGCTTTCTGGCCTCTATAATGCACAGCCCAGCCGGTGCCATTTCCACTTCGTGGTAGCACTGAGCCACCAGCTGCTGGGCCTGAGTGATGGGCACTGCTTCTTCTGCCTTCTCTGCCACGGGGCTATAAATGACACCAGCGTAGGGTGTAAAAAGACAGCAGGCTTTTCATCTCAGAACCAATGCCCAACGCATGCTGTAGCTCAGATTTAGGGTTCTGACAGAAACGGGAATGATCTAGTTAAAAGTTACACAGTGTAATTTGGATCAAAGGATCTGTCTGGATGCCAAAGAGCCGAGACTATGGGAATATTCAGAACTGGAGAAGAGGTCAGCAATTCCCAGGAGGAAGCCCACTCAACTGTGGATTAAGGTCTTAAGTATTCAAAAAGTTTGGGAGATGCCACAAGAAGGACAGATGTTTCAACTCCCTCCCTTAGCAATTTCAACAGACACTAAAATATACACAGATGAAGGCAGACACTGGTCAGCATCTCTGTTCTATATTATTCACCCCGGGCAGTCAGGCCTCCATTAATTTACTTCACTGAGCTGTAATGAATGTAATTCTTTCCTCTCTCTCTCCTAGTCGTGCGGTTCCCCTCTCAAACTAAACAGCAACACAGCTCCGTGGCTCAGAACCAAGTTAATAAGAGCCCTGAATACGTGATGCAAACGAGGGATGCTGCTGCCAGGGTCATCATAAACACAAACAGCAGAAAGTGATAAAAGCTCTTAAATTGTTTCTTTTTATAAAATTGAAAGCTAAAATGAAGCTAAAAGTGATGATTAAGATCAGCTTCTGAGAGTCCCAGAGTCCTGCTATAGCTCCACCCGAAGCCCAGTCTGTCCCAGCTGATCTTATTAACAGATAGACCCTGAAAGAGAGAGAACATAGCTAAGAGTTCTGTAGGTCCAGCACCAGCTCCCATTTTCAGTCTTACACCATGAGCCCTGCCTCTGGAGTTCCTAGGAACCTCAGCTGCTGCAGAAACCAGAACCTAAGTGTGCCACATCACACCGGGCTGGGAGAGCAGAGGTGCTCAGGAGAGCTCAAGTTCTGAGGGCAAACACAAAGCATTTGTGCGTGCACCACTTGGCTGTCTGCAAGCTGTGTACACATCTCCAGTAATCTGATTTTATTTAGATGCATCGTTACCTCTCAGGATCCTTTGCAAAAAGGGGCTTGAGTAGTCATAAGTCTGGCTGCCTTAACACAGTTACGTACATACAGGTTAGATTGCTTCCTGAGTTTATCAGTCTTCTAAAAACGGCACACACACACACACACGCTTGATATCCCCACTCCCCTTCCAAGCTTTTTAGAGTTTGATCCTTTCCCTACCTGGCTTTTCTGAACGGCAGCTCCAGCTGGATCTCCCACAACAGCCAGCAAAGCCACCACAGGGAATATGCACAAAAATCCCACGAGGGTCCGATAGCCATTGCTCTTCTTGTCCACTGAGGGGAAGCTGAAGCTCTTCTTTCTGCTTGCAGAGAGTTGTTCTGTTTGTTCCATGTCAGTCTTTAATACTTCTTAGAGGGAGATGAGAGCTACCAAGGCATCCCCTTTGCAGAAGGCATCGCTAATCCTTTTGCTCACGGTTGCATCTGGAGCATTGGTGAGGAGTCCTGCAGCTCCTGCCAGAGTTGTGCAGAACCACGAGAGCTTCAGCAAAAAAAAAAGGAAAGGAAAAAAAAAAGCAAGCAAGAAGCAAGCCGACTTTACATTAAGCCTCTTTCCAATGTGCCAAAAATTCTCATTCTCTTAGCCTCTGCCAAGCAGTATCAGATTACTGCAGCTGAAAGTTGGGCTGGCGGGGAAGGAGCAAAGTGAAACAAGCTGGGATGGACATGAACTCTCCTCTTTAACTGCCTGTATAATCAGCAGAGGACAAATCTGCAGTTGTCAGCTTTATGTAATGAAGAAATTGGGGGAGGGGGGCAGAAAAAGGAATCCAGAAGCCAGCATCACGCCCGTGGAATGCTTGCTCAGGGTGCTCCGTGGTAGCGGAGCTGTCATTTGTCAGAGCCTGGCTTCAGGAGCAGCAGGAAAAAGATGCTGGGCGAGAGCAAGCACCATTTCTCCACTCAGGAAATTTTGGTTGGGGAGTTTACAAACTCCGATAAAAGTAAACATCAACTCCCTCATCCATGAAACTTGGCAAGTGACTCCTGCACATTCCTTGTGTACTTGGGAGCGACCCAGTAAGGGGCTGTTACGCGGAGACAGAGGAATATTTTCACAGTCGTGCTGGTTTGGGGTACCTCAGCTCGAGCACCGCAGACTGACTTGGAGAAGGAAGGTGGCCAGTTTGCCTAGAGCAGCTGGAGCCTTTAAGGCATCTCCGGGCTGTGGGCTTGAGTCAGTTTGGGACTTTTTGAAAGCTTACTCAGAAATTCTCAGGTCTTCATTTCTGCCTGGTCACTGAGTGCAGGACACTCGGCGCTTCGGAGGTGGGGTCCTCAGCTGAAGGCTCTGACCAGGCAGAGGAAAGGAACTCGCTGCCATCTCCCAGCTCCAGCGAAGGCAGGGAGCAGGCAATTCTGGTGCCAGTAAGAAACATTCCTAGGGCATATCTGAAAGATGGAAAGGTTTCAGAAACCTATTGTACATAAAGTAATTAAAAATAATCTAATTTGACATTTTTTTCCTAGTTTGTAATCGGGTTTGTGACGTTTCAGAGCATTCACATATTTTGGGACTAAAGCTGGCCCAGACTTCTTAAACAACTCAGAATAAAGATGACCAAAGAGCCTGTGTATGGTTCCACGAACATTTTCTTTTTCAGTTTTTACCAAGCTCTCCCCCCAGACACAAAGCACGCTTTCTGCAGAGTGGGTAAAGCGCAGGAGTTGTTCAGACACCAGGACAGAAGGAGGAGTAACACGGAAAGAAGTTTTGGATAAAACTGGGAAGAAAGGAAAGGGCAGAAAGTAAAGGTAGAGGGCTCTAACACCTACAGACCAAAGCAGCTGAACTGCAGCAGTCTGAAATCCCGGCTCGTCTCAGCTGCTAGCTGCCACTTTCCATGCAGTGACACCGCGTCCCAGTAGCACTGCTGGTGGAACGAGACATGCCTGTGCCTGAGCACCCCCAACCTGTGCTTTCTTTGGAGCCCCAAAGAGTGCTGCAAACGCACCTCCAATGGTTTTTAAGACCAGAGGACGAAGCAAGAAACTGGTAAGTGGCAACTCAGCAGTGTCTGAGGCCCCTGAAGAGGTTTCTGTCAGTCTGCAGACTGCGAAGGCTGATGGAGAAGGGGAATCTCGAAGCAAAGACCTGCCTTGGAATGTGACTGAAACTTTAGCCAAGAACTTTTCTCCAGTAAAGTAGTACTGGCTCAGAAGAAATACTGCTAGCAAACACAGTGCTGGAAGAACATTGAGTTTCAGCCGTGCAACTGCGTAACAGCAGTAAGTGCACTTGCCCTTCATAAGGCTGGTACGAGTCAGTGCTGTATGAAAAACGTACCCTGTGCACCATTAGGTGTGGCCTCTCCTCCTGTCAGAGTATCCAAGCATCTCCGTGTCTCAGAGCGTTTAGCTTCACATCTGCCTTGAGGGCAGGGCAGCGCCGTTATCTGCACCTTACCAATACCTGTGGGCAGTGCTAAGACCGCAGCACTGCGCAGGAGACTTTCCCGAGGTCAAGCAAGAATCTTGCAGAGCAGGAGCCTGAAACCAGGACTTCCAAGCAGCCGTTAGTGCCTTACTGGTCCTGAAGATGACAAGTGGACCTGGGTTTTAAAACATGAATTGAGAACTCACAAACACATAGCCTGTGGAACCTAAGAATTTCCCTTGTCCCCCTGTAGAGAAAGCAAAAGGTTTTATAAGATAAACATCTTGGTTCAGATCCCCCTGAAAGTTACGATCTAGATCTTTAATAAAAGCGCGCTCTGGAGAACCTCGCTGTTTCTGAAGCCTCTCTCAGATGTTTCAGTCAATTCCCCAGACTCATTCCTGGGAGCCAGTGTTGCTCAATGCCAAGGGGAAAGAGGAGAATCAAAACTCAACTTTTACCTTTGGTTCTTTCAAGCTGGAGATATTCTTCATGATTTATCAGGCAGCCTGACCCCTGAAAGACTGCCTTTATACAAGGGTGGAAAAATGCAGTTGTGACTTCGGAGTTCTGCTGAATTTTGCTGGTCTCAGGTTCTGAAGTGTGGATATTTGGCTTGGACTACAGGCTAGGACTGTCAGCCTGACTATATTTGGACAGAAAAACATTCCTGGCTTCGGCTTCTGCACAGCCTCGAAATGCAGTGGAACACATTACGGTCTGAGGAAATCCATATGGTGTAACGGGGAACGGGAGAGGAAGGCGAGGGACAGAGCGGGGCTGGTTTGCCTTCGTGCTGTTAGCAGCAGTGATGAGGACGTGGATATCATCTTCAGGGAGCTGGGATTTTCTGCGCAAACAGTCGGGGATGCTTGTCTGGAGATCTCTGCGTGCAGTTGAGGTCACATAAAAAAGCAGTTTGTAAACAGATGTCAGAGGGGAAGGAATGCTGCACCAAACCTACGATGTCAGCTGGAGACCGGGGGACAGAAAGGATCGTTTGCACCACACAACACAGTTCCCTTGTTAAAACTCCTCAGCCTCAGTTTGCTCTTTTCGATCTTAATTGCCAAGGTGTTCAGTTTGAAATGGGGCTGCTGTATAACGCATGGTATACAGTTACATTTTCAAGGACAAGTTTTAGCTCAAAAATAAATACTCTCTCACATCATTATTCTTACCATTAAGAATAGTGGGTTATTCTTGGTATTTCTCCCTCTCTCCTCCCCTTTATTCAGCATTGTTAAAACTAAAGGTTACTTTCAGCACTATTTCTAAACAGGTCTCTCTGCTAGGTCAGCCGCGTTGCCACCAGGAAAGCTGGCTGTGGTGCTGCAGGCCAGGACCCCCACTGGTGCTGCTTCGTTCGAGTCCCCAGGACGAGCCAAGAGCCATCTCCTGCTCCGTGCCCACGCTCACACTCGAGGTGCTACATGGAGCACGGCCGTGAGCGCCGCAATTCCGGCCGTCTGCCTGTCCAAAACAAACCTCAGCCCACGTGAAACCAAAGCACCTCTTAGTCATGGACGGACTAAGCGCGTGTTGTTCAGCATTGGAGCGAACTGCTGCCACCAGCTTCCCCTCTCCTAAACTGGGAGGTCTACACGGGGGTGGAGAAGACAAGGGAAGAAGGACCTGACATCAGGCTGTGTCTGGTGACTTGGACAGGGAGCTCCAGTGTTTCATCTCCGGGGCACGAGTCCAAGCCCAGGCAGAGGAGGGGGAAGGCGCACAGCTGAATGTGATTTACCATGTATTGGCTCCTTGGTGGCCCATGTGAAAAGAATTAGCAAATCCTCATATAGCTCTTATTCTAAAAAGCACTTAAATATTTATCCCTTCATCTCACAACTTGGAAAAAAAAAATCCTGTGTGGTTCCTGTGGGAATGGTGGTTAAATCTTATACTTTTTCAGTGGGTCATGCGCTAGAAAGGCCTGTGTCTGCTGTAACAGCAGGGAGCAACATTCCCCAGGGAGGGGGAGACAAGAGCTTTTTTAGTCCCCCAAGTATTCTCCCTCTTCCTATTATGCACCCCTTGTGATCTGCTGATATTCCTAGAAAAATCCATGGTCTGCTGAATAGCAAATGAGCTGAAAACAAGGGCTTGCTCCAGCTGGCAAAGAAAACGGAATACTTTGCTTAAGTGTCAATGTGAAGCTGCAGCTTACAGAAGCGCCTGTACCGGCCTGACCTCGTGTTACCAAAGAGACATCTTCTTGACCCCAGTGAGGAGCTCAGCAGTCCAGCCCCGGCCCCTGAGCAAGTAGAATTTCAGAAATGAAATGAGGGAGAACTTCTTCTTAATGTACAGATTAAAAAGCGCCCATGAGGAGGAGTAAGAATCACTTCCCTGGATTGTGGGGATATTTCTTGTGTTGCTCTTTGGTAGGCTTACGTTCATCACTTGTGATCTGTTTGTGGAGGGACCCGTCCTCCTGAAATCATGGGAAAAGAATGGACTAATGGGAACGAAATCAAAGGAGAAATGGGTTATTTTTCTGACTCTGCCTTTAGACAAGCTATCTCCCTCCCTCTGCTCCCAGAGTCTCGTGCTGTCTGTAAAACACGGAGTTTTGGCCACACTTCCAAGTGAAGAGCTTTAGAAAGTCTGCTTGAAACAGATACTTCCGCGCTAGAATATGGAAGAAGCACGAGGGAAGGAACAAAGGAAAAAGCTCTAGACATACCACAAAATCCTGCACTCCAGGGGAAAATGCCACTCAAAGACTGCAGATCACGTTGGGAAAGTGAATTATAAATAAACAGGCTTGACAAAGCCCATCAGCAACAAATTCCTAGGACTGAGTTCAGTTTTGCCAGCAAGAGGAGGAAAGAGCATCTGTACCAGAAAAAAAACAAACAAACCACCTTCTTTTCTGGATAGAGAAAGACTTTGGAAAAGGCGTGCTAATTAACAATGAAGACTGGAATTCAGATTAAAAAAAAAAAAAAAAAACACAACAAAGTCAATATACAGTGGTTAAACAACGTCATCCTCTTGTTCAGAGGGTAAATAAACTGGAGAAAATGCTAAGTAACAGGTCTTTACCCCATCCAGTACACATGACAAGGAAATACAAGTTATTTTATTTAGACCTGATTATTTTTTTAAAAAACTCTTAAGTATCTTAGGGATGCATAGACGGTACGGTAATGCCCTGTCATAGCTAAATAAACAAGACAAATTAATGCACACTGTGGAAGAATTTGTTTGTCAGCACTGTTCTCTTAAATCAACAGATCCTCCATCTGCTGGCATGGAGACTGAGAGGAAGGTGGAGGACCTCAGTCCTCGTGCAAGTGCTCTTCTCATCAAACTTTCACGCTTGAATTACTTCCCTGGCAGAAGGACTGAACCGCAGAACCCGAGGCTGGGCTCTGAAGAAAGCATCATTTAGTGGTCAAAGGAAACAGAGTTACAAGTATTTGCGTTATTACTTCCTCCAAACTTGAAGCCCACCTCCTGCCCACTGAAAGCGGGCACTTTCTGCAATCCCTCTGCATACCAAGCACTCTTCCAAAAAGACCACTGAGGCCATATGAAAGAAGCCCACGTACGGATTTCAGAAGGCTTGGGGCTGACCCTTCGGATGACTCCCATCTCCTGGGAACCAACTGCTTTCAGCAGCACTCGGTTTACTTAAATTCACAGAAAGACAAAGACGTGCATGTAGTAGGAACTGATCCAAGAAGCGACCTTCCCAGGGAAAACTGGGGAACACCTGCCCTACCAACACCTTCTGATCCCTGGGAAGAGACATGACAAACAAAGCAGATTTCTGTGCTCTACTGGAAACAAGAAAGATTCTCCAAGGAGCACTTAAAGCTACTTGTAAAAGAGCTGTTAGCTAAGAGAAAACCAAACCCAAAGGCAATTGTGACAGTTTCATCATAAAGAGTTTCCACCCCTTTGTTTTACTCTGGAGGAAGCCAGGATTCAGAGGTTTCTGTCTATGGGTGTGTGTGCAAAGCGTGCTACTGAATTCATGAGGTCAGGGCTCGTCAAAGAGGAGGTTGGAGAATACCCCAAGTGGCTGCTCATCACCCAGATTTAAAGCTCAGCAGACAGGTGAGATCTATGCATTCCCTGAGCCTACTTTATTTCCTTTACTCTTCCAACCCAGGTACCTCTGTAAGTAACTCTTTTAGCAGACACAGAACTGGTTGCTGCTTTCTGGGTTGCTCCAAGTACCATGATATGTTCCTGGCACAACTGTGATTAAATACCCTCTCAGAGCTCTCTCTATACATAACAACTCATGAGATAAAAACCTAGGCAAAGCTATTCAGTGACCTAGATAAGCAGAAGAGTTCTCATTTCTGGAGTACCAGTGACCACCTGCGACCTAAGCTATACTGCGAAGAATTTCCTTACCTAGACAGCCCTGAGAACCCAGTCTTCCAAGCCCTGGTGCAGTGTACCTCACACACTCCTGCAGATATTAATGATGTTTCCAGAAAAGGAATCTTTCGACTACACTGTGAGTTTTCCATTCTATAAAGCTCCCTGGGAGGGGCTTGGAATTTCTTACCCTGGCTTTAACAAGGCAGCACTCAGTGCAGGGCACCTCCGCGGCGTTTCACTGCCCTTCCCAGCTGGAGGAAGAAGCCAAGCACCTCTTCTGAGGGATATGAGCGTGCCTTTTTCTGCAGTGACTGCAAAACTCATTGTTCTGATTGAGAGGGTAACACAAGGAAAGTCATTTTAATCCAAAGATGAGAAAGCACATATTGGGATGGGAAGGGTACATCTACCTTTCTTCAGCCGCAGAAAGGGTGACTTAAAATTACTTCAAAATCTGGGAAGAGCCACCTAGCACTGGCTGCACTAAGAGTTTGCTCCAGCTTCAGCCAAGTCGCCCAGCTGTGCTGAATTAATCTCTTGTCTGTTCAGATGGAAGTGATCCCCAATAGCTGTCTGCAAGGACTCAGAATACACCAAACCCATGCAAAAGAAAACACTGCAAACACAGCTCTACTTGGTGGTGTCACGGCAGTGGTAATAAAACGGGGCAGAATCCCCACATTTTACAAAGCGTAAGAATGGGTAGGTGGTTTGTTCTCCCTGCAGGCTTGTGTCCTTACTTTGCCCAGAACAATGGCAGGTTTACAAAATCAATTTTCCATGAAAATCCAATTGCGTGAAAAGCCTGCTCATGAGACCAGCTGCCAAGTCAAATACCAGTCTCCCAGCTGGATTAGCACACTATCTGCCAGGAAAAAACTAAGTGACAGCATGCATAAGAAAGTAAGAAAGTAAAAGGGGTCACACTTGTTATGAAGTATTTCCTGAGGCTGAACTAAAAGGCAAGAAATAGAATAGCACACAGACTCCTTTGTATTCTAAAGGAAGCACAGAAATCCTTCGATAATAGCAGACTGACTGAGAAGGACCACGTTCATTTAAAGACTGACCAGAAATAAGTATCCACAGCAAAAAAAAAGTAAAATGGTGTTCACTTCAAAAGGATGGCCAAGACTGCATAAGCAACTAGACATTTTCTGGAGGATCCACACTGAGACATCCCAAGAGCCCAGTTCAAAGCAAGAGGATGCTCTGCACAGCCCAGTATGGCAGGTGCTGATGGAAATCCCTGAGGAACTGAGAACTGCTGCTTTGGATCTTGGCCCCAAACATCCAAAGCTGTCAGATTCCAGCGTACAGGTCTCTCGGGTTAGGCAGTGGGGGAAAACTTAAAAGTTTGGTAATTTTCACACCCAGAGCTCTCACAACCAGACAGCTTGCACCTATCTAACCACCTCTTGTAAGGTTAAAAAAGTAAACAAAATCCAACCGTGAAGACTCAGTAAAGGTCACACGAGTACCCAGGTCAGTAAAGCACATGCTATGCTCCATGCGAGTAAGATAAAGTCCTGCTTTATTGTCTGCAGGACAATCTCTTTTTCTTTTTTTCCCTTGGGACATTTTATTACGCTTCCTACAGAAGGCTCATTCCTGGGAATAGCGATATCCATTTCAATTTCACGAGAAACCTGTGTTCACACCACCCATAAATACAGTGGAAAAATTGCAACCAGCAGAGGCTGGTTAATGGAAGAAAAACCACCCCCCTGCTTGTAGGCCAGTTGGGAAATGTGAGCTGACATTTCAGCTAGGAGGATTACCCAGAGGCCATTAGTTACAGCATTAACCTGTCTCAGCTGCCGCCTCATATTTAAAGATTTACACCAGACTCAGCAAGATCTTTCCTTTCCAAAACCAATGCTGATGCAAGCTACAGAGCTGCAATTCAGAAGACCCAGGGAAAACAGGGAGCTCCCCGATTCATTTCCCCAAAACCTTTCAGTCTCAGCTGTGGGAGACCAGCTGGTTAGAAACACCAAGCAGATAGTTATTTACTACCTGCACCGAATAACTAACCACAATATTTCTCTCTTTTTTTCTTTTCTTTTTTTTTTTTTTTTTCGAGGAGCATTTACCTACTGCTGTGACATCTCCACGCCTCTCTTCAGCCCGCTGCTGTTCTGTGACCAGCAAGAAAACCAACTGGCAAGAAGAGGAGAAAACCTCAGGCTCCCGTGAAGCCGAACCTGCCATGAGGCAAAGCTTGTCAAAAACCTTACCCAGACACACAGGCATCTGCTTCCTGCTGCTCCCCTCCTGTTCCTGCAGCTCCACTGACCAGCTTGGTTCTTCTCCGTTGGTGCAGCAATTGCCTTCTTCTTACTAGGAAATGAAAGGGTCAAAATGGTGCTTAACAGCTCGACTCTCGCTCCTCAGGCACCAAAAGCAATCACAGTGGAAACAGGGAAATGTTATAGCCCCGACCCCAAAGCTGTGCTTACAAACAGTTCCTGGGCTGTGTAAGCAGGTACATTGTGCTCTGCAGAACTCCATCCCTCATTTAGCAATAGCAGACAGAAAAAATAAATCAGGAGCTCTTGAAAGGGAATTTGTTAAGAAAAATAAAAAAATAATAATAATTAAAAAAAACACATACAATTGATGGGAGCTCTTCTTTCCCTACAAGATCTGTATTAGCCAGGAAAAAAGAAAACCTCTGCTGCAACAGCTTTGAACTTGCAAGTCAAAATCTGCCCTCTTCCTTCAGTGCTGTGACGGGGGAGGTTCAGGCTGGACATTAGGAAAGAAATCGTTACCGTGAGAGTGGTCGAACACTGGAATAGGTTTCCTAGTGAGGTAGTTGATGCCCCATGCCTGTTGGTGTTCCAGTCACAGTTGGATAATGCCCTTAGTAATGTTCTTTAACTTTTATATGCTTAGCCCTGAAGTGGTTGGGCAGCTGGACTAGGTGATCTTTGCAGGCCCCTTCCTGTGTGAGCTTTCTATTCTATTGTTTTTTCCTTTAGGGGAACAATCACTTGGAAGCCTCTCTTCATTTAGTATCCAAAGAAATTATATATTTTTTTAAAAAGCAGCTGCTCCCTACTGTTTTTTCCTGAATAAACTGACCCACTTTAACTGCAAGATGCGAATAACAACATCGAGCAGCATGCCCTGCTCCCCGGCTGCCAGCACGTGCGTACCTTTAACGTACACGATAAAGCATCAGCTGGGTTCACCTTTCGTAAACTGCAGGTGGATTTGATGCAGAGGCTTGTGAAGAAAACGTATTTCAGGAAATGCTCAGCATCCAGGTAGGGTAACGGAAGCGATATTCTGGAAAATGATTCACTTGAAGCAAAGGGCAGCTCTTACAACGTGACGATGGTTCGGTCCTGTTGTTCCAGAAAGCAGCCTTTGCACCGTCCTCTTCAGCTGATGCCTTGCCACAATACAGCAACCACTTGGGTAAACACCTGCTTATTCCAAAGGCACAAACCTTACATGAACTTCTGGGAAATAAATAAATATATTCAAACTTCTGATTTTACCAAAGCTGATCCTGAAATTCAGCTTCTTTCAGAGTTAAATTTAAGCCCACGTAGGGTTAAATCTGTTCCTTTTTTGTAGCTCTGTATCAAAACCCCACTGCATTTGTAACAGCTTCAAGTGAATAGTTGGAGAAAGATCATCTGTAAGAATCAGGGACTGTGACAGCATTTTTTCACACCACCAGAGGACTAAGATGAAGTCAGAGTTACATCCATAGCTACCAGCTATTGCACTAAGTCCAAGATTCCTTTAAAATAGTTGCCATCTCTTTGCCAATGAACAAAGATAGTAGAGGACCACAAT
This sequence comes from Heteronetta atricapilla, assembly GCA_011075105.1. Classification (NCBI taxonomy): domain Eukaryota; kingdom Metazoa; phylum Chordata; class Aves; order Anseriformes; family Anatidae; genus Heteronetta; species Heteronetta atricapilla. The sequence goes on from CM021751.1 coordinate 2,568,105, forward strand.
AGTTTTGTTCTTTTTTTTTTAAATATTGCTTGCAAGATGTAACAAACAGTATCACTTGTGTATAATTGTGTCATTAAAGATAGATACCACACGCAAACACGTAAGGATACACACACACATGGCACGCTAGCCCTACAGGTTGGCACTTCCACCAACAGTTACTTTACAGGACAGATTCACTGGGTAACATTTCTTCAGTCAGACAGTTGGGAAACACAATACAGCCAGATCCATAGTTCAGCTACTGTTTGTACATTCATTTTAATGCTCAGGAAAAATATAGATTTCATTTTATTAAGTTTTGCTGCAAAACAAAGAAACCAAAATGAAATCCCTCTTTCTCATCTCTTAATTATTACTATTTATTTTCTTTACACTTTGATTGGAGTATTTAACACCTGCCTTTGGCATTATGGATAGAAAGCTCAGGAGTCTCTGAACACACCATTGTGCAGAAAAAAACATGGAAGAAGAGTGTCACGTAGAAGTTTCTGTGGTAACGACATGTTTTCTCCAATCAGTGTTCACTACTTTATCTCTAAGGCACACGCTCTGTCCCCAGGATCTCATCACGTCCAGATTTGCCTCTGTCAGTCCGAATTCTTGTTGAGCCCCCAAGTTCCAGTTCAGAGAGCACGCTGTCTGAGGACATCACCTCCCTCCCAGCGACAGGCAACGAGGAGGACTGATGGCCATGACTGATCTCCTGTGATATCTCCTCCTGTCAAGTGCAAGCGTGTGCTTTGCCACTGCCTGCCGAGGGATAAGGCTGATCCTTCTACAGCGTCTCCTTCGGAGCACTGCCGAGTGCCAAGGCTCCAGCTCTGACCCTGCAGGGCACTCAACGCGCTGCAGTCACTGGAGCTGGATGCCCCTGACAACACCTGCGTATGGAAGTCTATCACCTCTGGTCTGCACGGCTCTTCTGACTTCAGTCGACAGTTCAGTGTTCTTTACTTCACGTCTTTCTCATCGATCAGCAGCACCAGGCGAGTGGCTGCCTGCCCTCGGGCACCGCTCCTTGCCCGTATGACACTGGAAGCAGAGGGGACTCCCTCCCTCCACTTCCACCCCAATCATCTTATTTGTCTCCCCCCTCTCTCACGCTGGCTTTGCAGGCAGCCAAACCCAGACCGAGCAGCGCTTCTCATCTAAAATGCAAACAAAAAGGAAGTAAATGAGGGAGGTGGGAATGGGAAGGGAAGCAAGCATATCCTTAGACAAAGATCTGAATCCTCTCCCGGATAGCCTGCCGGCAGATGGGGCAGACAGTAAGGGCTGTGCTGCAGTCTGGGCAAGAGCCATGTCCACACTGGAAGACCAGTTTGATTTGGTCGTCGATGCAAATGGGGCAGGTGATGCGCTCTTCCATCTGCCGGTAGCGGTTCTGCAGCTCCTCCATGAGCTTCCTCTGATCTGTGGATTCAGAGTTCGGGCTGCACTCCACCTCGGTGCTGTCTGCAGGGTGGGAGAGCAGGGAGACAGTTAGTTGCTACTGTGCTCTGCCTTTAATCAGACTGTCCCTCAATGAGCAGCAATTAGCTCAGACTAAACCCTCTTCACTGAGCCTTACCCAAGGATTTCACAAACAAAAAGCCTGAGATGATGCTTTTTTTTTTACAGACCGGCCTGTGCTGCGTTCCTGTTTTCTTGCTCAGCTGTTTGTTTTTTGTCTGCCTGTTTCTTTTTAAAGAAGAAAAAAAAAAGAAAATGCACATGTTGTCTGATTCGTCCTGCCTCAGTGTTCTGGAATACACTGGTGCTACCTTTAAGTAAAAGCTTTCGGTGCTGGCTGTGAAGTTCTGCCATACTAGTCCAGGAATCTTCACAGTGCTAGCAGTACTACGCTCTCTCAACCTCCTGCTTACATTTGGGATTCAAATTTCTGCTGGTATTTTTCAGGACACACATGGTAAAACCATTTGACATCACTTGCAGTGACTTTTGCACACATTAAGCTACACAAGTAGAGACCTTTAGTCGACTCTATATGCAAAATTCAGTGGACCTTATAGAGATACTTGTTCTACATCAGATGAAATGTGAAAGAACTCCAAATACTTGAAAAACTGCCAGCTCCAGGAAATATACTCCTTCCAGTTTCAGCTTAATACAGCCTTTGCTCATCTTCTGCTCCTTAATCTTTGATTAGGTAGCTTTACACTTCAATATAGGTGTCCCTTTCCCAAGCATCCTGGAACATAGTTGCAGTTCAGAGGTGCAAGAAGTGACTTCAAATCCATAACAGTGAAGCAATTTGGGGAATAGAGCTTGCTAAAGACACTGAAGACATGACTCATAGTTAAGTCCTGCTGATATACTTAGAGACTTGCATGTTCCCTTTTGTAACTGAAATCTGCGTGCAAATGTCTCCTCTGGAATTCTTGTTGCCATTTTGATGCCATTTAGCAGTCTGGAGCAAAGACAAATGCTCCCGTCTACCGTTGGGCAAACTTTTTTTTCCCTCTCCACACTTTGGAGCTCCAAAGAGAATTTCTGCCTTTGCCAGCTGTCTTTCTGATGGCACGTGACAGGATTGTTCCCCTGTGCATTTGTCCAGGCATCAAGACAGAAAATTACTACCTGACTCCAACATAGAATCACACAACACTACGACATGAGCAGCAGGACATGCAATTCTCTTTCACGTTCACTGCTAGAATTTTCTTAAGAGTGTTCTTGGCTTTAAAGACATCATAACCACTGCCATAACCTCTATGGAAAAAGCTTCAGTGGGCAAGCTGGATTAATTCCAAGGCAAGTGCAAAGCTGCCACCATCTTGATGACACACATCACCCATTCTGGATGGAATAACATGGACACAAGACAATCTGTTTTAAGCAAGCTAAAGATCTTTCAGGACAACCCAGCTCAACAATTCTGGGAGAGCTGGCCAATGACAGCCCTGCACCAGCACTGGAATTTCAGCCAGGTGAGAAGCAAGGCTTTCACAAGATGCCATTTTTCCTTCCTCCCAAATTTTCATTGTTAAATCACTGCCTGGTAGTAGACTGCAGGTCTAACTGCAGAGAAGCCGATGCTGCACAGAATAAGCCAGGCACAGATCTGGCTTCCTCAAATGGCCTGTCTATGCAGCTTGATTTTGGCCCATGCCAGCTGAAAGTACTTCTTCTTCTCTGAAGGTGTCAGTGCAACAGGTACTCCCCTCTTTTCTCCCCCCGAAACACATCTTTCTTCCTTATGCATATTTCTCTGAGAATCATTGATGTTGCTCAAACAAATGCTGTGAAGGACCCTTCCCAATATATAGCACTGAACAGCAGGAACTGCAAACATACCTTGCTTGATTTTTTTGGTTATTGTCACTTGACATTTGATGCACTTCTTCATTCTCCTGGAGCATTCTACCAAAACGATACAAGGAGTGATTACAATCAAGCCCACAGGTGCCAGAAGCGAGAGGAAGAGTACAGACTCAACATCACATCAGCTTTTAAATGACCTGAGAACTCCCTGGATGATTATGAGACTGTTTCTGCGTGGAAATGAGGACATGGCCTTCTTTTAGGGCTACCTCCTAGGCTTTTGGTTTAGTCTTTCCTATGTCAGTAGCAATTAAAACACCTTTAACTCCTCACATCTCTGTGCTGCCAAAACTGCTGCACTGTGGATGCACAACAGCTCTTTATTCTGTGTGAAAAGGATGCAGCCCCCTTACCAAATTCCCTGGGGTCAGACCAAGGGAGCCTTGATGAGGTTACAAGCTTGCAGACATGTTTGAGCAAGCAGCCATCAAAACAACTGAGATACAAATGGTAACAAAAGCCAGAGAAGGGGGAAATCCTTCTCAGGAGGTTTTGATGGATAAAACACTGCCAGCCAGAACTGAAACATCTGGCCTTCCTTCTGAATTATCCAGGGCATCCATAAGCACTGCCTGGGGGGGCTATCAGCAGGTGCTCAGAACAATGTGTGCCTGTCATGGATAGCTTTGGCCATCCTAGAGACAGTGCTGCTGAAGTCATGCTGGGGTCGTTTCAGGTCACACACAGCTCAATAGACCTTGATTTATGAGAGTCTAGACAGGGAGGCTGCATGGCCGAACAGGAAAGGGGAAAAAAACAGAAAAAAGCAGACTGACTTACCTTCACAGACAATACTGTGCTGGCAGGGGAAGAAATGGATGAGCAAGGCCAGCTCTGAGCAGACCAGGCACTCTGTGGGGACTGCCACGCTTGAGACACTCAGGTTGGTCATCGTGTTGGGGGTGGTGTGCACGCGGCGAAGGCTGCAGGTGACAGCTGAGCAGTCTGAAGAAACCTGCTGTTCCCTGCAACAGAGAGCACGTAGTGAAATTTGAGCCACAAACTCCAGGTCGTTCTTCAGCAACCAGATAAAATTGCATTAATCCCTGGGAAACATTCCACATGGAGACTTATCTGAGCATCTGTGGCTCTAACTTGTGAACCTTCAGTGCCTTAGTGGGACCAACTCAGCCCCTACACCTTGGATTCTGAGTGATTCTGTGTAAAAAGAAAGGGGAAGAGAAGGGATATCTAACATTCACACAAGCTGGAACTGTCCTTTTGGAGGACAACAATCACGTATTGACAGTACAATCACCTACCAAGAGGGGCCAGCTTTTAGGAGCTATTTAAAAAGTGCAGCCCCTAAGGATGCTGTGTGTTCACATATTCCTGAACTGTGCCCGGGGTGACTGCCCGTGAATTTGGCTCTTACATGATCCAGGCTCTTATGTAACCCATCCAGACCTGTCCCGACACTACGAGCCCCAATCCATCCATTACTTTTCCTGCCAGCCAGTCACCTGCTAGCTAGACCTACTACCTAAACTCTTTCATTGTATGAATGAGCAATGACTGAACGGAAGGGACATGGATGGTGGTTGCACTAGCAAATGTCTTAATTATTACCAAGAACGCCCCTGGCCCACCAGGAGTATTACGAAGGGCTGCTTTTTGAACTTTTGATAGAAAGTTGGTAAGTTTCTTACCAACCTGCCATCTAGTTTCCTACCAAAGTGATGACAGCTTCTTTATAAATGCTTTTTCTCTTCCAGACCTCTTCATTTCAACATATACTCCACTAACAAAATCCCTAGATGTTTAAAAATGTTTAAAGAGATGTATTTCACACGTTATGTAAAATGAACCAGGAGCATGGCCAATTACAGAAGCTGCTGCCTGGTTCCCCCTCCAGCAGTAACATACCTGCAGGTCTATGCCCTAATATCAAACAGAACTCTGCTTTCATGTTTGCAAAGTAAAAATCCAAACAAAAGTTCCTCAGAACCTGAGAAATTTGACTTGCTACTCTCCCCTTGGCACTTTCTAAACTATTCTTTTGTCAGCTGAAAAACAACCATTTATTTAGCTCTGGAATAAATTCTGCAGATTCTGGCACCCACTCTTTCATTGCATTTCTTCTCTGTTCAGACTTTAAATATCTGTAACTACAGAATCCAGTGAAAGCAAAACAGAATCCAAAAATTACCCTGCAGAGAGGAGCTGCTCTTGCCTTTGGTGGACAGTCTTCTCAGACTGCCTCAGGGCTCTCCAAGTCAGGAGGCTGAATTTGCGTGAGCAGCGTTCATCTGCTTTTGCCAACTGCTTCCACTGGCAGAACGCACCCTTAAAGAGGCCCTGACAAACACAGTGCCAGCGACCAGCTCCACATGAAACAGGAGGTGCTCAGACTGAAATCTGATGTGTTTCTGAAAGCTTCATCCTTCCTGGCATGGCAGCTGTGACACCACAGTGCTGGGGGAGCACTCAACATTTTACAAGGAAATAAACTGCAGCTTGTTCCCAGAGGACGTGGGTTTACCTGAATTTCTGTGAAAAGTCTTTGATGATCTGGACAATCCTTCCGTCTGTAACGAGGTCTAAAGGAGACTTCCCCCGATGGTTTGCATAATTAATATCTGCTCCTTCTTGTGCTAAGTAACATGCAATTGCAGTTCCAACATTCAGCTCTATGTTTCCAAGAAAGCCAGAAGCCTGCAGCTGAAAAATGTTGAGAACCACTCTCTGTTAATAGAAAAGTCTGTTATGTGGCTGTATCAAATTCTAAACAGAATCTTAATCCTTGTACAACAATTTAAGAGTGCAATTTTGTGCTCACGAAATGCAAGAAGATCCTTCAGCATACAAATAACAGATTCAAACCTTGCATTCCAGGAACAGAAGTACATAAAACTGGTCCTAAGTGGTACCTAATCATTGCCAACCATAGTAATAGGCATTCACTTCTGCAGTTAGTGAAAAGAAAGCACGAAGTGTACACCGAAGGCAACACAGTAAATACCAGTTGATGAGCAGCTGGTGTATGGAGCCTTAAGCAGCAGCAGCTATTTAAAAAGCCAAGCTTTTATGTACATGATCCAAACTCTGAACAATTTTCTACTGGTTTAAAAATCAGAGTGTTTAGGTAGATCATGGCATGTAAAATTCGACACAAAGGGGTCTGCAGAATGTAGATACAGCATTACTGTTAATAGTATTGGGAACGACATCCACAGAAACATCGTGTTGAGGTTTCTGCCCCCAGGACTGGCTATTGGCCACCCCTAGTACAAGTGAAAGCCCAGCAGCTAGGAAAGCTGTTGTGCAGACTTTTAACAAAATGATAAAACCCATTTTTGCTGCTTATCCCTTTGCTTAAATTTATGGGCAGAGACATTCAGAAGTGATTTTTAGGCTGGTGTGAGATGCCACTGTGGATGTCAGGACCTGAGGCTGGAGTATCTCTGGCCATGCACCGGAGCCATCAATTCCTGCTATCAAGGCTGGTAGCTTGGCAATGAGCAACATGAAAGAAGGGTGGTGCACTAGGCTTTTTCAGGTACCAATAGGTAGAAAGGAGGAATGGGAATTTGGCACACAGCATGTGCCCCTTCAGAATGTCAGTTTGAGTTATGCTTCTCATTTCAAATTACAATAAAAACTATGCCAGATTTTTCAATATTATTCCCACAGTGGAATAATTCTCAATCCATCCATAATGTATAACCAGCGTTTGCAGTCTTGGCTTGCACTGCAAATCTGGTGCGTGCACATGTTGGTATTTATATGGATGACAAAACACTTCGAAGAGCTCATCTAATATCTTGGCCAAAAAGACAGATTAAGCTTCCGATACTTGCATATCATGCACTGACTTCTAGATTTAAGGCCTAGCCTGAAATGACTCAGGCTGAGGAAGAAATTCAGTTCTTCTGCATGTCATCAGCCTCAGTATACATACAAAGTCTATCCCCCAAGAGCTAGCAGAAATGCTGAAAAGCGTTTTTTCCGGTGCATTTGTGCTTTTGCAAATTTACGAATCTTGCAAAAAAAGTCTAGCGTTGTGTAATTTGCTTTTGCTCTGCAGTGAAAGATGAAAAAAGAAGCGTATATATATTCATATACCCATATATATGGATATACTCCTATTTCCATGAATATGGAGCAACATGGTGAAATCCAGTTCAGGCTTTATAGCAACATAGCCTTCATCATATATAATATGTCTCATCTTTCACATTCTGCGGTACATTTGCAGATAACTGGGGCGTTTGTGGTTAGCTAGCCTCATATTTTCTACGCCATCAGATAGAAATGAATTGCTGTGGTTCTGGGGCAGGAATTAAACCCAAAGGCTCTTGGCTCTGTGAGCAGATTTGTGATCTTTCCCATGTCAAGAAAGAAGCACACAATGCTAATAAAAAAATGGGAGGATACCGAATGAATTGGTGTCTGACTATGCAAAGTTTCGTGCTGTAAAACCAAGCATACTCTCAGCAGATTTATTCACTGCTTTCCCCCAAGCATTAAGGTTTGCTTCATGTTCAGCTGGACAGACTTTGCACAACAATTTCACTGCCGTCCTTTGCCCCCTTAGATCCCACTATCTGCAGTGGCACCATTACCATCATGTGTTCTCCTGCCCTTGGTGCTAGAATTCCTCCAATTCCCAGCTCACCTTGGAAAGGAGGGATAACCCCATCTCCCCTTCACGCTTCTCCATCACGACTGACATCAGCTGCTGTCGTTCCAAGGCAATGTGCATGGCTGTGTCCCCATCCTCGTCTTCAGCATTGACATCACTGCCTTCGCTGACCAGCAGTTGCACCATCCCTACGTGTCCCTGGATGACAGCCAGGTGCAGGGGTGTTTGATTCCGGTTGTTCTTGAGGTTGACATCACAGCGACCCTTGAAGAGAAGAAGTGCATCAAACAAAAAGAGCTATTGCTGCTGAGTTTGGCTGAAGAAGAGCGCTGCAGTTATAGTGCTTGCTTAAAGCCCTGAGTCTCAAGCCCATCTGCAGGACAGAAATAAAGATATCTCCAAGAGAGTGCTACATGACCCAGCCCTCTGTGTCTGTATCACACACCTCCACTTCACACACAGCATTAACTCAACAGAACTCAGGAGGAAATGTGGGGCTTGGGGAATGGGAGAGCTAAGAGTTTTGTTGGTGGCTTTGTTTGGTTTCTTACCTCTTTGATGAGAATTTCTGCCACTTCTTTGTGATTATTGAGAGCAGCGAGGTGCAGGGCAGTGAAGCCATCTTCCTTTTTGGAGTCAACTAACTGTCGAGCTCTTGCTAGAATCTTCTTTATGGCTCTAGAACGTTGGAGGTAAACCAGACCCACAAGAGTTACTTTATCAGGAAAGAAAACAATGCAGAACGAACAGGTCTGTCTCTTAGGTTCCTCAATTTTAAACAGGCAGCACTATGAGCTGGCAAATGCGATGCAGAGTGCTCCCATTATCTCACAGACAATTACAAGAATAAAACAATTACACATTTACTGATGATTTTGTCAGCATAATCATCACAGAGAACCACGCTCCTTTCTGGTATTGCTACACTTGCACACAATTCAGGGCAAATTCTGCCTTTGTCTCTCAAGTATTGGAACAACATTTTCTAACAAACTTTTGCTAGCAGCTTTAATGAGGCAGAGCATTATACCACTCTGCTGCCTTCAAATACTTCACACATTGCCAGGAAGCTTGCTGCAGAAAAGCAGCATAGCCTGTCTGTACTAGGGCTTTGCACTGAGTACTTGCATTGCTAAAAATATCTCAGATTGGATGTAATGAGTTAGATGATCTCAGCCTTTCCCTTCTTCCTTGCTGAGTAACCATTTCTGCAGAGAATTAACACCTTAGCATAAGAAGAACTAGAGAAGGGAGGAAAAGGAAGAAGAACACTCAGATTCTTGAGATCATTTTTTTTTCCCAAAAGCAAGCAAAGTACTCAGAAACCGACACCTGTCCCATACCCCAGGCACCACATACACGCTCTGTTTATGTCTACACAAGAACTACTACTAACGTAGCAAATTCTTTGCTCCAAGTGCCTTATAGGTAGCCAGCTCCCCCAGCTCAACTGGGTGCTAACCAGCTAGGGCTCACAGCTTCTCAATAAGCATTCAGCAAGACTTTATCACCACCTAGCCCCAGACCACCTAGCCAAGCCGTGTGTTCCCCAGGAACGCACGCTGCTGTTCGTTCACTTACAGCTTGTTGCCTTTTAGAGCAGAATAGTGGAGCAGGTTGAAGCCTTGACAGTTCTGGACAGTGAAATCGATGTTGGGTACTTCAGTGAGAATCTCAATGACGACTTTGTAATCTGCAGTGATAGCGTAATGCAAGGGGGTGTCTCCTTGGGAATCCTGTAAGAGGATACCAGAGCAGAATACACCACATGTTAGCAGCAGGTCAGCTCTCACTGGAAGGAGGAGTCCAGCACAAAGGAGTGTGGTACTGGACTGAAATAAGCAGACTCACAATGATGACAGGTAGACCCCAAACTGGAATTTCAGAGTACAAAATGTAAATAAATACTTCCTTGGTGCAACTCACAGCATTTTAAGAAAACTAGCTTCAAATTGTACTAAGCAACAAATGATGCATGATGTTAAGAGAAGCAAACCCCCACCACAAAAGAAAAAAACAACACCAAAACCACCAAAACCCAAGTCCCTCAAACCCCTAAACTTACTGGGAGGTTGACATCACAGTTGAGCTCGCAGAGGGCCTGCACCACCTCTGCGAATCCTTGACTGACAGCAACATAGAGTGCTGTGCACTTCGCATTGTTTAGCAGGTCTCCGCTGGCTCCTTTACTAATAAGCACGCGGGCAACTTCAGCTTGGTTTCTGATTTAAAGGCAAGGAATAAGATGGATTAGATTCAATGCTGTGCAGACAAAAAAAGTTCACTTCTTGCAAGCCAACAGAAGAATTTCTTGTTTGTTTTTTTTTTTTTTTCATCCTCCCAACCCCACCCCACCTCCTCTAAAAAAAAATAATCTTCCCAACTTGTGCTCTAGAATCTGCTCTGTTTTAAATCAACAGGCATCTCCCACTCTTGATAAAGCAGAATTCTTTCCTGGTAACTGACAATGAAGTTCAACCTTTTATGTTGCTCTGGAAAACAAGTGCACTACCAAAACTGAGCCAAACTAATTCCAACCACTAAAACTCTAATCACCAAAAGCTCTTACCACTTGTTCCAATTTCCCCCAGATTTTATAGCATAGAAACTGGCCTAGTTGTGGACATTATTTAGTGTACTAAGAAATTCACCTGTGGTCCTGAAGATCACAGGCCAATTTCTAATAAGGCAAAAGAGAAAACCCTCCCTCCTCCACTTCTCCCACGGGCTCTGCACACAGACAGTCCATCTACACCTAGAAATGTCCTTTTGCAGCCCTTTAGGTCCTGTCTCAGAGAGAGCAAGAAAAGACCTCGTACCCAAAAGCTGCGTAGTGCAGCGCTGTATCCCCCTCTTCATCCCTTAGGTTGACAGTGGCATGTGCCTGCAGCAAAATCTTGACAACATCCAGATGCCCCTGATAGGAGGCGATCTGCAGGGCTGTTCTGCCCTGATTCTTGCTGTCGACCTACAGGAAAGACAAAGACACAGCAAACAGCTTGCTTAGTTAGGGAAAGACCTTGCCTTGAGTTCCGGCCTCAGCAGGATGAAAGCCACCAGCTGCAGAACTGCGGTATTCTCAGAAATGCTACACAGAATCTGTGCCCTGCTGGCTCTGCTTTACGTACATCAACTACAAAGCTGACCTTGTCCCAAAATATTCCTAACAGGGAAGGGGATAGCACATTTAGTTGAGAAGAGAGAAGGGAGCAAAGAGCTGGAAGCCAGGGCTCTGATTGCAGCTCTGACGCCAAATTCCTCTATGCCTGCAAGCAGAATACTTCTTGACATCTCTGCCAACAATTCTTTCCTAATAGAAAAATGCATGAGGAGATCAAATTAGCTTTGCATAAGGCTTTGGATGCCAAGCCCCCATTGTTCTGTGTTACTCCAGGTACTTCACCGGGCACACTGGCAGGAAGGTAAATCAGCACTGAGGTGCTACAATGACATTTTTCGAGAATTAAAGGGACTGAAGAACAAAGAGAAGGCTGTATGAAATGCAAGACAAAAAAGGAAAGGAAGCTACTGAAATCAGCAGGAGGCTAAAGAGAAGAGATGAAGGAGCTGGCAAAACCTCAGCTGACTGGCAAGCAGAACAAAGCTTTTTTTTCCCTGCAGCTGGTTCTGTGCAGCAGTCAGGAGAGCAGGACAGGCAAGACTTCGATCCACTCGATGATGGGTGAGTCATTCAGGCAAGGAGGCGTTAGAGGCCACTGCATAATTCTGTCATTTGCACAAGACAGACAATGCTGATAAGCTTGAAAGCCCTAGGCAAGCAAGTCTAGCTTGCACTACAAAGTGTATAATGCTCTTGTTGTGTATAATACTGTTACAGAAGTGCTAATTCATTATTAGAAATATTTTAATAGAATATAAAATAGAAATCTAATAAAACTAACAGCAATGTATTCCTGAGTCTTAGCACTTTCTTATCTGATAACGAACAAAGATGTTTGGCTGTTCCTCCCATCCCCAGGGCTCCCTTTATCTTTTTATATAAGGAACTACAGTAAGTACCAGAAAACGATCCAGTACAGCCCTTCAAGGGGCTCAGAATCAGTCCTTTCAGCCATCTGCCTGCTCCTGCCTGCAGACACTGCCTCAATAAAACTTGAGTTTTGCTACCACTGGTTTCCAAGGACACTGCTGAAATACTTCATTTCCCAGTTCTCCTTTTTAAACCTGCTTTCAGACCTTAGACCGCTCCCTGAAAGGGCTGGAACCTTCAGGCAGCTGGAAAGAGCAGCGACTTGAGTTGATGCAATCCTAACAGCGGCACTCTGCAAACAAATTTCTCAGCAACAAGTCCAGCCCAGATCCCTGCTCCAGTCAGACAGGAGATAAGACACTGCACAGACTTGCACAGCGCTGGGATCTGGGCAGCTTTTCTCTTTCTTGTTTCCAACAGTTTATTTAGCAGGGTTATGTAAGGACAGATGCATTCAGTCAGACATAACCTCACAGAATCACAGAATTTCTAGGTTGGAAGAGACCTCAAGATCATCGAGTCCAACCTCTGACCTAACACTAACAGTCCCCACTAAACCATATCCCTAAGCTCTACATCTAAACGTCTTTTCAAGACCTCCAGGGATGGTGACTCCACCACTTCCCTGTGCAGCCCGTTCCAATGTCTAACAACCCTTTCGGTAAAGAAGTTCTTGAAAACCTGTGGCTTTCCTTTCCAAAAGGGGCTAGATTCTTGGACATCCTGGTACTGTCTTCATATAGGTCTCCCTAATTCTACAGGTACAGTGTCCGCACAGGAAATCTAGGAAAAGACAGCTTTGGAAACAACACTGTAGGGACAACTCCAGGTCAGCTTCAATGCCATGCTCTGAAGCCATCCAATATTCACATTTAATTTACATATTTAATCCTAAATCGCAGCAAAATTAGCTAATACAAGGTCTGAAAAGTCTATCATTTCTCTCCCACCCTTCCCCCTACTCAACCACACAATCCGATGATAGTACTTTAAAGCACAAGAAGAAGCAACCATTCGGGATGTTTTCAGAACTTGCCTTGTCTGGGTACTTCTGAAGGAGTTCCCGGACTTTAGCTGCATTGTTGAGCGCTGCCCAAATAACAAGACACCCTGCATGGTCTGACTCTGTCTTCTGTGACAACAGCTTCTCCAACACAGTAATCAAAGTGCCTGGAGAGGAATGAGAAGCAGCAACAGGTTAACAGCACCGAAGAGATGTGTGCAGTTGGCACAGCACAGCTGTATAACCACTGTCCAGGCCTGCAATACCTCTTAGCTCACACAAAGCTTTACAGATTTGCAGCTTGCACAAAACTCTGCCTTTACAAGCCTTACGTTTTGAGAACCCGAAAGACAAAAGAGACCATGATTCAGAAGACCAACACAGAAGAATTACCACCAAAAGGCAAATAATCTGAAGAGGAATGAGGGTTTGGGAAGGATGGCGTAGGCCGGAATACAGCTCCTTGCAGACCTGCCCTCCGGCCACAGGTTTTTGAATGTTTGAATGGACAGAGGTTCTACAGTTATTCAGGCAGGGCAAAATTAAAAAGCCTGGGCTTGTATGCAAGCTCTCCCTGGAGGAGAGAGGAATTGAGGATACAGTTTATGACCTATCTGCGTGGCAAAACAAACAAAACCACCAAGTCTGTTTTCTCTCCCACATGATCCTAATCTACAAAGGAAACTAGTGAGGCTACAAGCAATTTTAGGAGCAGATGTGCAAAACAGGCAGAATCTCCTTCACACATCAGAAGATCCCGAGTCTAACTTCAGAGTGGACTGGGGAAAACACTCATTGGTTTAACAGCACTTCCACAGAAAGACCTGGGAATATTTCAAGCATTCACCAATTATTATCCTCCTACAGGAAAAGCAGCAGGACAGAACAGGAAATTGAGACAGATCTGGGCAGAAAGAAATAACTGAACCTAGGGCAGTACTATGGCTAGCAGTCCCGAGTACGGAACTCTGTATTTTCCTGATAGGACCAGCTTTGCTTCCCCAAAAAGACAAAGCTTGGTTTTGGAGCTCCATCCAGGGAAGAACAGGCAGATGGAGTTTAGCACTGTCCAAAGCATGCTGCTGTTATTACAACCAGAGCAAACATTTCTCAACCCCTGCCAGCCCAGACACCTTCATTCTCACTATCTCACTTTTAGATTCCTTTGCATTCTCCGTTGTCATGAGATTTGCTTCCTCATCTCTCTGGTAGGCTGTCAGGCAAGCAGGGTTAAATGTCCAGGACTGCTCTCCAACCGACACTCGTAAGTCTCCATCCCCATACACCTTGATCACTTTGCCAATGTGCCCTAGGGTCTGCAAGGGAAAGAGAAAGGATTTTTAGAAGGTAAGACAGTAGGCTTCTCATCTCAGAACCAACACAACGCTTCTATGAGAGGATTTGCAGGCGGCACTCCTGCTGTGTGAAAAGAAGCACTAAACAGTGACACGCACGCAGAAGCCCCCACTTCGAGGACACCAGAGGGTTCCCAGCACTTTCTCTGTTACTGGTTTTAACATAAGAAGGGTTTCCCAGACATCTTACAAATATCTAGAAAGCTGATGAAACAACAGAACTTAGCCTGCAGAACCCTAAGAGAACTGAAAATTGGGATTAGGGAAGGTTTCCTCTATGCATGTAATTGCTCCTAGTCCAATCAGACCATTTTCCCCACTCAAGCACTTTTCCTTTCTCGTTCCAGGGAACTTGGAAGAGCTTAAGAGGACTCATTTACCTTGGTTAGTGAAACCTCTCATCTGACTTAATGGTAGTCAAATTCTTTGTCAGATTCCCCACCTACCCGCTTTGCTTTGGGTTCTGCAATAGGACTGTATTACCAATAGCACTAGGCAAGGTTTCTTTGCAAGGCCTCAGCAGCCCCAGAAGGGTCTGTGCTCTCACTGACCAGCAGGAATGCTGGAGGGCCACGTGAGCCCAGTCACCATTCCTAATGGCTGAGGAAAACTCGGGAAGTTACTGGACTGTCCTGGAACTGACGCGCACTCACAGGTGCCATTTCATCTGTCCACTCCCCATGACCAGGTTGGAATCGCTTCACTGTTTCCATATCATCTATCACTCGGACAACATCACCAACCCAAAAGGTGTTGAGCTACAAGAAAAAAAAAGTCATAAGCTTTTTGGGGGATGAAGCCAAAAAAAAAATAGCGATCAGTCCCCACCCCCACCCTCAGGAATCCCAACCAAACACGAAGCCCATCCACGCAACAAACAAGACATTACAAAACCTAAGTACAGTTCCCAAGAAATGTGTAATCAATGCACTGCAAAGCAAACACAGCCCAAGGGCTCCAGTATTGCTGTTTTAAGCCAAGCACACGTTTAAGAGGAAAACAGCTTGGGACAGAACAATTTTCTTCTTTTTTCTTCAAACCATTTATAAATAATAACAGCATGAAGTACTTGGAACTTTCCTTGGTCTACCCCTTCACTATATCTGGAGGCTTTAATTCACTTTAATAAGGAAGTTAAATCCATTTTATTTAAAACATAGAACGGGGCACTGCCAAAACCCACTTTTTAAGGAGACCAGTTCTGCACAGAACAGTCTGACACTGGACTATCCATTGGTGTTGGCTGGAGATTTTTTGCCCTGTGACCACATCCAATTCTTTCAGAATTTTGTAGTCTTACAGCAGTTCCTTCTATACCCATGAGCCCCATTTCTAATAATCCCCATCTCAAGACCATGACCCCCTGGAGAAGGCCACAGCTATCAGCTTTAGAAATGCAGACAAAGTTAGAAGAGATGGATTAAAGGCTCAGGTCATCCAGAGAGAAGCAAGAGAAAAAGATGCAAGTAGAACAAAATAAAGACATAAGGAAGGAAAAAAAATCAAGTGGAAATGATGTGGACGAAGGCTTGTCACAGATGAAAGGCAGCAGGAGGATGAGTTATTGTAGGTCATCTGTTACCTTTGTTATCAAAGGAACAGAAATTAATAAAGAGAATTTACCTTAAGAACTTCCAACATTTAAAATCTAAAGGCTCAGACAACTGGACCTCCTCGTAGCCCAACTCCCCCAGTCTGCAGCTATCTGTTTCAGCTCTGAGTGCTTGCACTACTCTGCCTAGTACCGCTGCTTTTACAGCAGCAGTTTATTTCTTCAGCACTTGCTTGAGACACCTTGCATCCTACCACAGCAGGCTCAACTGCCAGCTGCTCCCTCCAGCATTTCTAGTTCTGGCCAAGCTCCCCGGTCAGTACGTACCTTAGTCAGAGCTCCAGGATGGAAAGTCCAGCGGGTTTCACTGTTGAACTGGACCCTCACGTCCCCTCTGTCCGTGATTCTGTGCACAGTCCCTGTCTGGCCAATGAACTTTTGATAGGGGAGGAAAAAAAAGCAGGGGAAAACCCCTAAATGAATCACATTGCTTAATCCCAAATCTGATTTAAATGAGATGCAGTCATTTTTCTCCAAAAGGAGGCAAAGAGGCTTAAGAAGCTCCCTTAAAATAGTAGCATATTGGGGGCAGGACAGCAATAGGTATACAAAGTGTAAAAATGCTTGAGAATGCAGCACAAATTGTCCTCCTCTTTCCAAATGACAAAGGTGAGCAGAGATTACTACATTGCTCTGCAGTATAATACCAGCAAGGCAAGCTCTGAGAGCATGGAGCTTTTAATTTAAATGGCAAATTTATTCATTTTATCATTGTATTTGAGAATAAGTTACATCTAATGTTCACAAACCGCTTAAGCCTTCCATGACAGCACCTTCAGATGCTCTGCTGAAGCAATTGGTGTGATTTCTATCTTTTCCTTTCTCTAATATCTGAGTTTTTACGGACAGTAACAGGTGACAAAAGACTGATTGCTCTTCAAACCAAGGACAAAACAACAGGCTAAGCTCCAAGAACATCATATGGGCAAAGGGGTCTTAGTCCTGGCCATGGATAGAGCCCACTGTTGACAAAATATGCAACTTTCATTAGCTGTAAAGCTTGCTACAAAAGAAGCCAAATGGAATGGATACAGAACTCCAAGGGAAAGATCCATGTCTCATTTAAAAATGACCAAACCAGACATTATTTTTTTTGCACTGACTTCCAAGATGTTGGAGGGACTCTTTTGACCTATCTCAGAGTCTTAGAAATTCTGCAGGGCTCTGCAAGGTATTCTCATACACCCCAGATTTATCTGAACGTAAAAATCTGACTCCTGTGTCCTATCAATAAAGAATTTGTATTAGTGATTTGCCTAACACAATATGAATACAGGAGCTAACATGCTACACAAAGATACTCAGGTAACTTCCTAGACAGTGGTTACTTCTGTAATGCCAAGAGAATGAGGAGGAGCAGCAGCATACCTCAGCCATTTTAGGATTCCAGCCACCATGGCCCTCCTGCATCTCCCGCAAGATGTCAATGTCCAGGAGGCACTTCACCTTGTCCCCGTGCTGGAACGGATGCCTGTCTGTGCTTTCTTTCCTCTGCAGTTCAGCTGGTTTTCCTAAAGAGAAGAATGACACCACCCACACACATGGAGGACGCAATAAGCAGCTTTGTATAGTGTTTGCCTTTGTAACAAGGGCAGCAAATCAGCATAAGGCTTACTTGATGCAGAACAGCGTAATTCTACTCGTGGAGTATGCCGTACTCACTCTGTGGGGCAGCATACGTAGAGAGATCAAGAGGATTTGACTCTAACTGGATCGTGGTATGGATGAAACATGAGGTAGTTCTAACAATACACAACACAGGCATTCCGTGGGGAGTTTCACACACCTGCAGCATCAAGAAGCTGCCTTGGCAGATCTCTCTCTTGGGACACAACTGTGGGTATCTGATGGTCCTACATGATCTTACCACTAAAAGAACGAACTGTTTTTACCAACCATAAAGCAATGTGTTCACGCAGACTTGTTTTTTTAATGGCACACATTATGCAGAACCTTTATAAAACCACCTCCTCATTTTCTATCTTCCAATCAAAATGCCTTTAGTGTCAGGAAATGGCAGTGAGAATCACAATTTCTCAACAGAAACTTGTGCCTACGCACCTAACTTGGGGAGATGCTCTTTGTAGTAAAAGCCACCAGATGCCTCCACAGTACATTTCAAGTCCACTTTTCCCTTGTGTCCAACTCGGTAGACGTTTGTGGTGCCATCAGCCCACGTAACGCTGGCCACACTGCGTCCAGTCTCTACATCCCAGCCACGAATATCGACCACGCGTCCAGTTTTACCTTCACCACCTAACAGAAAGAGAAGGGAAAAAGCACCAGCTTGTATTTTCACAGAGACCAGTACACAGGAACTCACCTGAGACAAAAATTAAATAACGTTTTTCTTAACTAAGTCAAAAACAAGGAGAAAACGTGTCTGCTCAACTATTCACCACAGATGAGCAGGCCCAGAGCTGAAAATCAATAGTTGGTATATGAAATCCTGACGGAGAAGTTGCTGCCAGGAAGGATTTCTGTGGGGCCCTATTGTAGGCTTTACATGCTGGATCTGTATAAGGTGCAAACAATCTCACTCACTTTTTAACTAGAGAAATTAAACTATAGGACAACTGAATTTGATCAACTCAGAGAATCGCCACGTGAAGCTCACTGAAAGCCAGGCAGCCATTTGCTTTGGAATAAATATGGAAAAGCTGAACTCTCTAATAGTGTAAGTGCCATTTCTCCTGGTCTACAGATGCACTGCCCAGCTAGGCAGCACGCTGTGTCATGGCACCACACTGTGGCAAAGTAAAAACACAACAGCATTGGAAAATCTGCCCAACATCACCCCAGCACTGGCGAGGTGGAAGAACACTGGGTACTTTACCTGCACAAAGCAGAGAAGAACACCGCTGAAACAGTCCAGAAAGTGGAGATTTCAGATTTATATACAAAATGCACTGAATATATACAGACAGTCCCAATTTGCAGATTCCCTCCCTCTTTCTGCAACATCTGTCTGTCTCACTGGGTTGCCAATGAGGTTCTAATTGCCTGCAAAACTTTGGGATTTATCAACCTGAAGGAGTTTACTTCCTCATCTAACTGCACAGTACCTAAAAAGGACAATACAAAGTAGTGTAATCTTTATTGCTTTATTGTAACTTCCCCTCCCTGTCCAGGTGCTTTTTTTTTTTCTAAGGAGAGCATCAGCATCCACTTCCACGGTGTTTGGGCTCAGATGGCAACAAGGAAAAATATGTATACAATGAAAAGACTGAAATGACTGAAGAGTTGGAAGGGTCAACCCTGAGCAGAGCTGAACAAAAAGCCTTGCTTTGAACAAAAAACTTGGCATGTTTTGCACTCAATGCTCTTTTTTGCAAAGGGCAACAGGAATACTAAAAGCCCCAGGCAAATAAAAGCAAGACCGTATGATCAGCTTTCTCAAGTAGATGCCATTGCCTTTAGCAGGCACACAGGAGCATGTAATTAACACCCACACTCCCCTGGATGCTGTGACAAAGTTTGCAAGGTTATGTATTGCCACTACTTCCATGCTGCCTCCTTAAATGGAAACAGAACCGATGTTAGTGCTACCAGGAAGTAAAGTGCTGAAGAGCCAACAGCAGCGGATGGGGGCAGCTCCACCAAGGAAAGACAAGGCAGTTGGAGCAGAGAACCTGGCCTTACACTTCTCACTTGTTTTGCACATACCCCTGCTTTCACGTCACTGTTGTTGTAAGCAACGCCAGTCTCAGACATGTAAATGTCGATCTGATCTCCAAAGGATGGCTAAGCTGGACTGAGCATAAGCTGATTTGTTCTCAAACCTGCAAGTAGCCACGTCCTCCACTGAACCCAGAGCTGCAATAAATGGTGGGGTCAACACCAAGTGGTGGAACCTTTGGACTTACAACTTAGGTTGTAATTATTAAGGGAAAAAAGAAGCTATAAGGCTCTGGAATAGAAATGGACCGTAAAGTTTCCCTAGCCCTGCAGCACTACACAGAAATTGCTATCAGTGAGTTACTTGTTATATCCCAGGTCTAGAAAACGCTTTTTTGTCTTTTCATGTTCATCCTGAAGTTACGATTCATACAGAAAGCAGAAGTCATTCTCCAGTAACCACAGCACATAGTTCTTCATCAGTGCTCCACGTCAAACCTAGACTATTCCTCTTCACTGTTCTTAAGTGTCCAAATAAGGATAACTCCAAAGAACTCCAAAGGAAAAAGGAATACTACACACAAAGTCAGACAAACCTTAATTCCCACTGCAAACAGAAGCTTTTTCAGAAGAGGATAGGTCTTTATTTTCTCATAAGGTGCTGTACACTTACAGTTCTATATAAGATCTGCCAGGACGGTTCCCATGAGTTTTCACATTTATGAACTAGGAGCAGCAAAACTTCCCTCCCACACCCTGAATGAACGCATAGAGTCTATGTCACAGGTATGTTTCTAAACAAACACAAGAAAACAAATATTTAAAAACCAGCAACCTGTATCATCATTTCCTCGAAGCTACAGCTCAGCACATGCATTTTGAACCAGCAATATGGCAATAAGAAAGATAGAAAAAAATGGAATGGTCTTTTACAGGACATCTGAGAAGCAGCTTACCATCTTGGTTACCCCATTCCCAATCTGGGCCACGGACTACTTTAGCCCCCTGGAAAGTCCCTTTTAATGTAATACGAGTCAGATTCTGTCGGGGACTCACGACGACTCTGAAAAGCAAAATCAGAAAAAAAAAAAAATATTACTGTTCACTTCGTAAAGCTCTCTTCCAACCAAGGTCCATTGTGTCAGGACCAAGTGTGCCATACTTAGAGAAAAGCATGGCTTGAGTTCTGAAAAGCAAGTAAAACATGCAAGAAAAGAATAAAGTATCTGAACAGGGACTTGGTTCCTAAAAGCTGGTCTCCCAGGAAGGTCAGAATACTTACAGAAAGACAATTAGTGAATAATATACGGGACTAATAAGGATCCAGGCTTTTCTTCAAACATTATCAAAACTTGTGAGACCCACACTGAGCTTTATAAAGCTCTGGGCTTTCCTCAACTGCGGGATGCAGATAATTGGGGATAGAGGCTTCTGTGCAAGCACGAGGAGAGGCAGATGTCAGTGAAAGTCCATGGAGACAGACATCCCCACACAAGCAGCAGAACTGTGGTGGGGCTTCTCTCTCACGGTGTGGGACGCCAGAACGTCACCTCGCTGAAAGCTGAACACAAAAATCCCAAACAACTACACTTGCTCACTTGCACACAGCACACTCAGCAGTGAATCAAAAAAAAAGGAACATTGTTTAAGAACTTTAAGAGCTCTGAGGGGGCTGCGTAAGGCAAAAATACAACCTAGCAGCTCCAAAGAAGAAATATTTCCCCACACATTTTATGGGATGCACAAACTGCTGATTATATTAGGACAAAGAAGCTCACTGAGGGCCAACTATGACTGCTGTGAATGCATGCAAGCTAATATTTTGATCCATAAGCATTTATCAGCTTCCTACAGCAGAAGGTGCAACATCTGCAACCCCAAGTTATCCCAGTCTGGCTTTAGTAACTTCACCCAATGCCTACACTGAGCAGGGGAAGCCTTGCAAAAAATACCATCAAGCAATCCTGAACGTTATAGTAGCAGGGCATGTTAGTTTTCATTGCCACCTGTGCCCTTTAAGACAATCCACTTTTCCCCACGATGAACACCCAAGTCAGTTAATGCAGGTTTCACGCAATGAAAACTTACCTCTAAAATAGGTTCTGAGAGAGAGGGAAACAGAGGGACAAGCAAGAAGCAAGTCTGTAACTTCTCTAGGAAGCTTGGTATCATGTCGGGGAGAGGGACGCTGCCTTTTGGCTGCCTTGTGTCCCTTTGTAACTCCAAGGCGATGCCTGTGAGCATTACCTGTGTGTAAGGAATGGCTCAGGTAGCCTCCTAGCCCAAAGCCATCAGGAACTCAGCACATTTCATAACATAAGCTGCAGGCTGCACAACCTCATTCACTTTCTGATTAGACCAACAGCACTAACAGCTAGCCTGTTTCCAGGATAACACAGATCTCTAGCTTCCCTGCACTCTGCATCACCGGCATACACACCAGTTCATCTTAAGGAGGAAAAAAAATTACCTACGTGATAGTGAACAGGGGGTCTGACGTCCTGTTAAAGCAGCTCCCAATTCCCATAACGCTACAGTAGCTTCTCTGCTGCTCCTAGTTCCTTAACAGAAAGTTTTTTGTAAGATACTAAGCCACCAAAGCCCTCGGAGCTGTTTGGTTTGGTCCCTAGGGTGCAATGCACTTTGCTAGGTGACTGCAGAGCTGCTGCAATCCATACCCTTAACCGCCCAGCTCCTCCCGACAGGCTTAGTGGATGCCAGACGGAGTGAAAAGTTCAGCAGCCCTACTACAGGGAAGGGGCGGGGAGCCTACCAACACCAGGGCTGACCTCACGCCACCTTATTTATTTCCCATCTAATGCCTCCAGAGAGAAGGTAGAGACTCAAAAGGATAAAAAGCTTATGCCTGAACTCACTGTTTACTGATCCATCAAAAGCCTAAGTCTTTTACCTTTCTTAACTTGTTACCGGATCTCCCACCTGTGTGTTTAAAAAGAGAGAGATTATTTACACATGTTCATCTCGTCATTTTCATTATCCTGATTGTAGCTCTGTAGGGGAGAAGATGAAGACCATTTTTTAAATGCTTGAGGGTTTTTGTTAGTTTTGGTGTTGTTTTTTTTTCTTATTCTTTAAACACCGTCAGTTGTTATGGAAGAGACAATCATGAAAGAGGGCTAGGAGGCTCAGCTAAAAAGAAATGCTTACCAGTGTTCATTTTATTGCACTGGTCGTGCCTTAAAAAGGGATAAACTGCTACAGGCTGGTTTCAAGAACCAGCACGGATTTGTGTATTCCATCTGAAACAGCTGAGCTCCAACGTGCTATGTGCCCTGTGTTTTGTTGAGTATTTTTCTAACAATTTAGCAAAGGTGTCTTAATGAAGCCTGGAGACAAAGCAATAAAAATACACTTCTTTCTCTCCCCCTTTTCCTTTCTTATGCTTGTATAATCCTAAGAGCAGCCATTCTCCATCTCAACACCTCTCATGTTAGCTGTCACTTCTGGCAAATTTGTGGCTAGAGACCACAAAAAGAAAGCTGGCCAGTTCAGAAAGCTGGGTTTCCTTAATGTCACTTCTAAACACGGGCAGGTTTAAAATTGCCTTTTAACTGCAGCGGTCTGTCCGTAAGCACACAGCAAGCACAGCCTGAACTCCATCGATGTTCACATTTGTGCCAACATTTCCTGACAAACTGGCCTCCAAATCATTAGCTGCAAGCAAGCAGAGCCATTCCACCAAGCTTTCTGGAAACCCAGAAGAAACTTACCTACAGAACATTAACAACCCAAGGTGTTTACTATTTTCTCAAAGGTGCTGATCTTTTTTTATTCCCCTGCTGCTTTTATATCCTCAGTTCTCTCTCAGCATCCCCAAGTACCACCACTGACCCTTTCTTGATAGGCAGGGATTCTTTAACTGATGTTAAAGACAATTAGAGGCAGAAAACATGCAAGAACCCAAAATATTAGGTTTTGAGCCATCTCCCAGGAATGGATAATTCATAACAGGTATAGGACCACTTGCCTGTGTCTACTGTGTAGGTGAACAAGCAGAAACAGAGACTTTTTTCTCAATCCCCATGCAAGGAACTCCACGTCCCATTCCACTGAAACGCTGGAGACAACCCACCATGACTGCCTCCTGCCCTTGGCCTCACAAAAATTCTGACCTCGTCTTGACCCACGCTGCAGCAACAAAGAAGGGCAACGCAAGAAGCAGCTGTCCCGAGCCAACACATCTCGGGCTGTAATCTAATTTGACATGTTTTGCTCCAAATACTGCGCAACAACCAAAGTTATTGGTGTGTTGCAGAAATGCCCTAGGGATAAATTTAATCACTGCAATATTGCCTTTAATAACAGTTTTAATTATAACAGCCATTCAAGGACTGCAGTCATTCCTGTCCCACAAATTCCAACGATATTAAATTACTGCGGAGTCCAGAAGACACTCGGGAGCATGTTCTGTGCAGAGCGAAGCCATGCATCTCATCTCTGTCCTCAGAGAGACACGGCTGTAAGCCAGAATTACACGTCAGTGGTTACAAACACACACTGCCTATAGGATAGAGAAGGATCTACCTAGGTTGCCTCAAGAAAAAAAGCAGCAGCCCAAAGACCCTACAGAACCTCCAGGTAAAACTGACCTCGGCAAGAAATTCTAGGTTCTCTAATCCTCCCTCCAAATCTTTTACTGAAGCACTTCCAGCAAAGGATAAAGAAAGGAAATTCTGACAGATGGCGGGCGGATGCTGATTGCTCAAGCATGAACCAGCCTAAGACAAGGACGTTGGTAAGTGAGGGATCAGGATCACATAAACCTATTTCAGGAGCTGCCTTTACCAAGAATTTCCATTGTCAATCCTCTGCTTCCATGCCGAGGAGCAGGCTTCACAAAACCTGACATATACTCATACTCTGAACTAAAAATGAGAAGCCCTACTATCAGGGTATGCCCTAACGTTTAAATAAATTCATACTAATGAATAAATTCATAATTAATGAACATTTTTAAGAACATTAGGAAATAAGTCATCCTACAGGAGTCAGATTTAACTCAGTGTTACTCACTGCAATTTCTTAGTCTAGCATCTTAAATTGACGTTGCATGAAAAACATGCACTGAAGAGGTTACTACAGGGAATAAACCTGCATTCCCTTTATTGCCTAGTAATCAAACGCCCAGCAGCTGCCACTCAGCTGCTCGAGCAGCTCAGGTTCACGCTATAAGCAGTCACAGGGGGAAGGCTAGACTATTAAAGCTGCCTCCAGCGGGCCAGCATTGCACACAGGTATCTGAGAGCACGCGGTTGTTCTTTTAATGCCTCTGATTTGGAAGTCCAAGTGGTGAACTAGACTGTTAAGAATTATGGTTGAAAATAACTGCAAACTCAGTTTTTGACTACAGTATAAAATGCAACCCAAGAAAATATTTTGATTTTTTACGCTTAATTACACAGGACTTTCACAAATTGTCAAGGATGTGGTCTACCGGTGAGTAAAGCTTGATCCCAGTAACAGTCACTAACGGGGAAAAAATGGATGTAGGAAAAACAACCATCGAGTGAAAAGTACAAAATACTGTGCCAAGAGGATGTGCAGCTCTTCTCTCTTTCCCTCTAAGCAGTTCGATTTCTGTTCGGAAAGCTCTCAGGAATGACAGAGAAAAAGGCCATCGGCCTCGCATCCAGACACTAGAAGCTGGCAAAGCTGCTTGCAAAGTCACAGCACCCGAGGCAGAGGCAACTGGCACCTTCTCTACCGGCTGTGATGATGCAGGAGACTGCCAGGACAAAACCTGGTAAGCTTTGCTGTGCTGCTTACAGACACAGATTTATCTTCCAGTTACTGAGCAAATGGATACTAGATTATGAAAAACACGGGTCTGCAGTGAAATTGAGCTGGCCAGCCTTTAAAACCAAGGATAAAAGCCTCTCTCAAAATTAACATCCAAAAAATCCAAACCAAAGACAACCAATAAACAACGTCAGCAACTGGCGGATGCCAGGAAGAGATGAGTTCACATGGCAAAATAATACAAAATCAGTACTTCCTGCCAGCAGCAGGTCAAACTAGGTCATTTATGACCTGAAATAGCTTTCAGGTAAAGGCGTCTTCAAAGCCTCTTTAGGAAACTGTTTGGGAATGCTCTGCAGTGTCTGCCTGGGCTTAAGGTCTCTAAAAACCCTAGGATTAGCAAGCTGCTATAAACATTTACTCGTTGGCCTTGCCTAGGTTTAGCTGCACAGGTGTCATGCGGTGCTTCTGGCAACAACAGTGCAGGTGGCAGCAATTTGCTGCACAAGGACATCGCACGGCCATTGCAAGTTGTCCTCCCCTCAGCTTCCTACAGCGAAGGATCAGCAGTGGCAGCAGCCACGGTCCTGGAGGCCCGGTGATCATCCACCCCATCTCAACGGGCTGAGAGCCTGGAGAAGCTGCCAAGCCCCAGCTCTTGATCTTTGGTTAAAGGAGAGCTGATGGAAAGCTCTGGAACACAGAGTTTTCGAGAACTTCATGGTGCTTAATTTGATCACACTGATTGTCTTGAAAGCAAAACGGTGCTGTGCTTGAGGCTGTTTCCCATTTAAATAACCATACCCCAGCCGTTCCTGCCAGAGAAAGGAGGTGAGAGAAACCTGATATCTGAAGCAGTCTACTTCTCTATTTCATAGCCACTCAAACGACAGCAGGTAACAGCAAAGCCCTGAGAAAACCCAAATCCACACAGCAGTTACCATGTTACCATGTTTTAAATACATGGCTTTTTTTTTTTCCTTTTAGTCTTTGGTGACCTGCCAAAGGTTTTCTCTTCTACTTTATTGAGAAAAAAAATGGAGATGAATGATCTAAGCGGTTGTCGTTTCACAACACCAGGGCTCCAGTGATTCAAAAGCAAGCAATTTCTGTTCTTCGAAAAGGATGCTGCATTGCCTAAGGCTCTGGTTGTCTTTGCAGCTCAGACCTCAGTTATCCCAAAGAAATCCTCCCCATGGTGCTGTTCAAAGGTGATCTTCCCCACCCGCAGCTGCTGCCATAGGTTTCATTATTTTTTTTCTTTTAAATCTGAATGTTCCATTCTTAATGCAACCCACAGGACAGACCGAGAAATCACAGGATTGTATCTGCATTACAGCAAAGGTGTCCTGACTTCTTCCTGCTCCTGCACATCAGCTCCTGCACTCCCACATCTGGCAGGCTCACACCGTGTCCTCCACTTTTTGTTTTATTAGCTGCCTAGTATTAGGCAGCTGCTCCTGCTCACATACAGTGATGTAAATCAGAAGCCTACTACTTTAATAAAAGACTCAGTATCACAGACTCTGGCCTATGTCTAGACTTCCTTTTACAAACTAATAAAAGCCTATTTATATCACATCTCTAACTGCTGGGTGATACAAACCTGCAGAAAAAAGGAAAGGAATTTCAGGGAAAAAAAGCAAGCCACATAAACCAAAAGGGCATGGAGAGGCAACATCATCAGACATCAAGTTCTGCTCTAGGGAAAAGCTGCATCCAGAGACCCCAGCAGAGCTCAGAGGTTTCTCAGGCAATGTTCCAGAGTGGTGCTGCAGTGTACTGGCAAAGTCAAACAAGTCACAGAGGACAGCTCTAGGTCTGGCAAGTTTACCAGCAGTCTTTCTTCTCACACCGATGGCAAGCACTCTATCGCCTAATTCAAAAGCAGCCTGGACACAGGTGAGATACAAGCCTTGAAAGGAAAAACTGCTTTATTTACATCTTTTGCCATCTAGGTTCCTCAGAAAAACAAAAGTTCTGTGAAGGATAAGAGTTCTGAGGAGAAAACTGCCTGGCATTCTCCCTCCTGATAGAAAAAACAGCATTCTGGGGTGTTCCTGATCAGGGTCACAAAAGATGACAGTGCAGCCCAAGCACCATTTGGCCCAAAGCAGCAGCACCCTGTAGAAGCCATACAGAGGCCCACAAACTTGGACAGCTCTGCAGCAGCGCAGCCTCGTATGATAACTGTTGTCTAGTTTTTTTTCTTCTTCCTTGGAATGTTAGGAAGATTATCTACCTTAGCAGCAGACAAGCAGGTGCCCCTGAATAACTGTCTAGAGCTAGCTATAATGCTGAGAGTAAAAATACAGGTGTATTTATACTTCCACTAAATACACACACCCGTATATATATTCACACACAGTGGAAAATCATGACGCTCATATCACAATAGGATCTGTCTGGATTGTCGTATTAACACAAGCTCAAGAAACATCCTAATCTGGTGGATAAACACGAGCCTTAAAGCTCAGAGACAATCTCTTTGGACAGCAGCAGCTACCCCTTGCTAGCACTCAGAATTCTGGCTCAACGATACTGTGAAGACTATGGTAGTAATTCCAGAGAGAGCTTCCCATCTGGGAGGGAGCACAGCTGCAATCAGGCAGCACTGTCCATGGAATTATGTTGCTAAAGACAGATGTAACACACAGTGATATTTACAAGGAAAAAAAAAGAGAAGAAAATCAGTGACAGAGACAAGAGCTGATTTCCTATAACTTACCTAGGATTACAAGATTAATCTTCATGCCCACCCTAGGAGGCACAACTAAAACTAGTGCTGACAATTTTTCATGCACCTCACCCTGGAGACCACTGCTATAACAGGGTAGTTTACAAATCTCAATACATTTCACTGGACTCCCCCTGTGGCTCCACTTACGGTTGTGAGTGTGCTGTCTCATAGCGCTCAAAGGAGTGGGACAGATCGTGCTTGTTGTTCATGTAACACTGCGTGCACAGGTCGTAGTCGAAGCACATTTTGCACTTCCACCGCATTCCCCGGATACCGTGCTTCTTGCAACAGTCACAGATGATGTTAGGGTGACGGACACCTAGGAGAACAGAAGGAAAAAAATGTAGTATCCACACAAAATTCAGAGAAACCAGGTTTACAAGGCTGTTAGAATTATATTAGCGTGTTTTGAAGGGAAAAAACGTGCATGTGCTGAAGATGATGACAGAACAACTAAGCTTAATAAGGGAAAGTCTGCACAGCATTCTAGGACTGAGCAGGATTGATCTGGCTGCCATCTAAGCAAATCAGAAACCCCATAAATGCCCTGAGGTGGCATTAAGATTGGGCCAACAATCCTTCTGTCTCCACGGATTTGTATGTTAGGACAGGTCCCCACTACTACTACTACCACACAGCCCTGACTCTGGCACTAGTTTACACCTACCTGCTCTTTTCCACCAGAGCAGCAAAATAAGGCTGCTCACACTTATATGGTTGCACAGGAATGAAATGAAATCAAGGGATACTGGAAGAGGATTAGAGCTCATCCAGTGCAATAAACCAGAGCAGATTTTGTATTTGTTTAAAGATCTCTCCAATACATTATCTTTCTCCCAACAACAGATAACTCCTGCCCTTACTCAATCAAGTAAGCACAGCTACAACAAATGAGCTCAATCAGGAAAATTCAACTGTAACAATTTTTGGCTGCTCAGTTTTTCGGATGCTTGACTTTTTGAGCTGTTTACTATGCAAAACAGGCAATATAAATTCTACTTAGCTCACATAATACTTGGGAGCCTGTTCTGCACAAACAATTGACAATGAAGCTCAGTACATTTCAGATACAAAGCCTAAACAAGGGAACCCAAAGAATTAATATTGATCTAAGAAGACACCTGATTTGTTCTGAATTATCTTGCTCAATTTCAGTGCCTTTCTGTGGTTCTGCCATAGAAAAGCAGCACAGCTGAACTCAAACACTCATTACAACGTAGTTGCAATAGGCTCACATGCCAGTTAGCATGTGAGGCAGGTTACACATGCTGAAGATGACTTTACAGCACATGCTTGTGCTTCTTGTCTGTGCCACACTTACCTATTTGTGCGTTATCGTACAGAAGAAGGTCATAAGCTCCTTGAAATCCAGTCCGATAATTGGTTCTGTTGCCCTGATCCCACTGCACGACCACAGTCTTATCCGGAGTGGTTGGGCTGCCTGTGCGACCGATCTCCACCACAGTCCCAACGTTCCCTTCGCCATTGTCCTGGTTGCCCCACTTCCAGTCCACTCCACGAACTACCCGCATCCCAACCTGCATGCTGGCATAGGGGTCCGAGTCCATCGCTCTGCGCAGCAACCCTCAGAAATCCTTCACGCAGCGGTTCTTGGAGACGGGCAGCAGCAACTCATCCAGCAGCAGCACACATGTTCAGCACACCTGGGAAGACAACGTAGCATTAAGTGGTGTCACTCTGGACATCACAGCAACAACCTTCAGAGCAAGGCGAGCAGATGCCATTTCAGCTCGTGCCCTTGGTGCACAAACTCATGCTCAATTAGCAGGGCCAGTGGGTTTTCTACATTCCACTTCCCAAATGAAAAGAACGCAAAGCCCACCTTGAAGTATTTACCCCACTCTGCTGTAAACACCATCAAAAGAGATGCTGCGTAAAGAGATTTCTGAGATGCATCCTGATTACCTTCTATTCAGCTTCAGTCTTGATTGCAGTCCAGCTGCTGTTTTAAAAAATGACAGCTGCCTTTAGCAAGAAACTGGAAGTCCTGCTTCTTCATAGTGCTACAGGTAAACTTAACATCAACTCCACAAAGAGTCTCAATAGCAAGAAACACACTCCCTGCCCCCGTATGACCTGGCTACAGACTAGGCCTGGCATGCTGAGTAGATAAATCTGTATTCTATTTAAACACAGCTCTATTTTTGATGAAGACTTCACATATATCTTATCAAATATTACTGCAGTGCTGTGTTCATCTTGCTCGGAAAGTTTGTGATTGATTTTGAGATTACAGGAAGCCTTAGAGACGCATAGAAAAGCAATATGTAACTGTTTTCCAAAAGCAACAGCAGTTTTAAAATGAGAGCCAACGTTAGAGAAACGTCAACCTTTGTTGCTATTCTAGCTACAGCAGGAACAGGAAAGGGTGGGCAGCTCATCTGCAGTGAGCACTGCAGGAAAAGCTTGGGATAGCCTCTCCAACTGTTGCCATGACAATTGGTAAATGAGGTGAACGCCACATGGATGCAGCACATCCACAGCTCTGAATTCAATCACAGATTGTCAGGCTGGTTTATGGACTTATAGATGTCTTTTTTAGAAGTCGAGGGAGGAATACAGCTTGCAGTATTTAGGGCCAAGCCGCTCTTAGAGTTCAGGAGAAATCTACTGTAGCATCCTTTTATCTTTGGCCATCCCTGGGTCTCCATCTCAAGCTCTAACATCCCAAATTTTGTGAAATACTTAGGAAAAAACCCACACTCATCAACGCAGAATGCCAAGGGCCAAACTGTGCAGGTTCCAAAAGCACAGCGAATCTTACCAAGTGCCACGACACGCAGCCGGCTCACACCAGGCCGACAGACCCACCAGCAAGCTCATAGGATGTGCACCCAGACGTGGCAGCAGGAGCAGCTCTGTGCCGTGCAGCTCACGCTGCCGCCTACCAATAAAGCAACCAAAACCACCCAGGGCTAAAAATAAACTCTTTCCCCAGCCAAACATCCCCTTTTATATGTATGGAGGAGTAATGTGATGCGAAGTGAAGTTTCTAATACACAGAGAGCCAGATTTCTGTTCAGCTTTAGCATCTCTCCAGCCTCAGGCTTTTTCTGCTGCACATCACTGTGACATCCAAACACCAAAAGCAAATGTCCTTGTGAACTCTGTGGCATCTTTACCACTAATCATCACTAAAAGATGCCTTGGGCAACACTTCATTTAGACCTTTGCGGAGGTGGACGCAACATCTCTGAGTTTAAGGTGCACCACTGGTTATTGCTTTTATGAAACGAAGAGAAAGAACATCCTTTTTAAAAAGCATCACAAAACCTAAGGAGATTTGCATGATCTGCTCCTCCTCCAGATCAGAAATCAACGGCAGGGCTCGGTTAACGGCTGGACTCGATGATCTTGAAGGGGTTTTCCAACCTATATGATTATGAATAAAATGGATGCCTTACTGCTTTAATTAACTTTTCACTGCTTTAACGAAGTTTTCCACTTTGCAGAAAACACTTGGCTGTCTACTGGCAGTTCTGTAATTACAGGCCTGATGCTTATTGCAGGCCAGGAATGCAATCTCTGTTGATACCTAAGTCCATCTAAGTCCACAAAAATCCATCTAATCCATAGCCTGTAGGGAGCTGGATCCAGATGGCAACAGTTTTATTGCTGCCACATGCATCGAGCTTCCCTGGGTTCTGCAGGTTCCAGTGACTCACGAAGGAGCTGCACATGGATTCATCCCACGGCTCTGAGCTTATGTCCAGGACTCCACCACCCAGGAAAGCTGCTGCAGTTTGACTGTACGCTTGCGATGCTGAGTGCTGGTTAATGCTGACCTGGGCTGCAATGACCCCCACGTAATCTCCTGCTCGCTGATCTGAAGGCTGACTTTTTAATGCCAATCTTCTCTTGTCACCCAAGAATCACCAACGGCACCATGTTCCATCTAATCTGAGGGGTAGCACAATGTAACAAGAGGAAAAAACATCCAAAGTCTTTAGGAGCTGAATTACAACACACGTGTGGTCTAAATCATGCTAGAGACCAGTAATATTTACTTCCTAAGTGGAAGCACTTCACTCATTGAAGCAAATACTCCTGCTCCTCCCTCGAAGCTGGTTGAGTATAAATGATTCCAGGGAAGGATAGGTGTAGCTGCCAGAAACAGGTTAGAGAAAACAACAGTTTCCCAGAGGAGTTTAAAGAGAGCTCTGAACAAATAACCCATCATAAAACACAAACATGTCTCTGAATTCTGACCTAATGTTCTGACCTCATCTACTGTGACATGGAAAAGCACAGCCCAGGTGTAATCAAAGCACTCTTAGGAAATAAAAGTAATATTTAACTGGAACAAAGGGAAAGTGCCTTCAGTCTGCAACGTTTTTCTGCTAACACTCAAACCGTGCTGCTGGTAGAGGTGCTCTAGAGGCAGTCCAACACAAGGCTTGTAAGAGGCAAAGGTTGCTGCTCTACTGGATAGATGGTAAACAGAACCGAGCAGTGGTGTAAGCAGGTTGGCAAAACCCATGCATGTAACGTGGTTATCAGGTTATTTCAACAGCATGGTAAACAGAGGAGAGGCAGGTGCTTCTTTCCTCCCCTCCTCTTTTTATTTATTTTTTCTTCCGAGATGTATCCTGCAGTTAGAATTGTCTTTTGGGAGGAATTACTTCACCTTCGGGAGCTCTGCCAATCCTAAGGATGCTTCCGTAAGTGCTCTGGGCCATGGCAAATGCCGTTTGTATTTGCAGAAGGGTAGCACAAGCTCACAAAGCTCAGGTTTTGATGCTCCTCTGGAGTCCCTAGCTCTGTAACATCCTCTGGGAGCTCACGTGGAGACGGCTGCAGCAGAACTTTTATTACTGGGCCCTTTCCACAGCAGCTCACTCGAGCCGTGGAATTATTTTTAATAACTTCGCTTGAGCATGAACTATCCAGCTTCCGCAGCCGTTAATTCACAAGCCCCACAAGAAGTCATTACTGCACTAAGCGTTTGGAAAAATCACATCATCTCCCATCTCTTCTTACTGCCGGTCTCTGACTCCTCCTCCCGCCCTTGTATCATTGCATGTCCAATTGCTGGCGATCTGCAGCACCCGACACCGACCACAGGGGTCAAGCTGCCTGCTCCTCGTCCTCCTCTCACTCTTTGACAGCCTCCAAGGAACACCAGACTCGTGTGGGCTGCAATGTGTGTGTCCGGACCCACGGGGCTGCAGGCTCAGGCTCCCTGGCTTCACGCAGCACAGAGCTTGACACAAACGCAACCGCTGGGCACACAAGCCAGACAGCAGAGGGTGACAGCCTCGTGGTTGTTCTGGGAGTCAAGATTTCTGCCATAAATTCCCACCCAGGGACAGAAAAGACGTAACATCACTAGGAGGAGAAAACACGGTGTCCTTTGCCTGACAAAACCAGGCAGGACGCTCCCTGAAAGGACTTGCTTATTTGACACCCGGTGCGTTCACACTGCGCCCACGGCAGCGCTGCGCAGCCATAAACCCATCCTTCCACGTGACCTTTTGCACAGGGTGTACTGAGCAGCGAGCAAGAGAATTAAGCTCTTGCACCCTCAGCACGACTGGGAGGCGGGTAAATAAGCTTCTTTTAATTAGAAGAGGATCTGGGAAGTTTTACGTCCTGTTTTCTAAGACTCACCCTCCTGCCCTGAGTTTCCCTCTCATAAAATAGTGGGTTTGTGCTTTGCTCTTTGATCCTCGGCTCATCTCTCTCAGGGAAGAGAGAATCAGAGCGAGCAGCGCTGTTCACTTGACATCACAAAAATAGCCTCAAGCCCCTGAGGTCTGTCAAGACCAACACCGCTTGCTTTACCCTTCCTTGGTCCCAGCGCAGACTGGGCGAGCACCAGGAGATGTTGACAGACACACGATGCAGGCAGCCTGGAACAGAGCCCGCCCCCAGCGCCGCCTGCATCAGCAGAAATCCAGAATAACCCCACCGCAGCACAAGCAAGCAGTCAGTGTGGTGCTGCTTGCTCTTCAGGAGACAATTCAGCAACAACCCTCTGAAAGGAGCTGGTTTCGACCTTGCTGGCCTCGTTGGTTGTTTCAGTGGGATTCTACCCAGGAACAGAGGTCTGCAGTTCAAGTCAGGGTTCAAAAGGATCTGTTCCCTCCTTGGAGAGGCAGCAGAGGCACCTGATTCATTCTGGAGCTGTTTCTTCAACCATTCCTCGCTGTTCAGCCTCCCAAGTGGCTCCTAGTCACCAAGTTTCTTAATTTAAGCCCTCAATACACATGCCACATCTTAACTGCTGGCTTCCAAGGGAGCATCATGGACACAGTGCCATTTTACAAGTCATATCAAGACATTAAACATGAGGATTGATCAGCTACCACTTGTGTAAAGGTTCAAGGTTTACTTTTTTATACCCCCACACCAGAAACAAAGGCCTCTAAACAAGTTAGATGCAACAGCTGAATTAAGCCAGCTCCTCCTGGCTTACAAATGGCTGTGCCCGTGCAGCTGGTTTTTGGCAGCACTGTTTTCTGCACTACTCTCATGCCCTATATAAGTGGTATTTGACTGAATTTTCCCCCTTTCCTGACACACGCAGTGTGAAACCAACGCCAGCTCAGTAGCTATCTGCACAAGTAACTATTGTTCCCCACCCCAGTTTCCCTAGCTGCACAACAGAAATAAACACTTTCCTATTAGAGATTCTTTACTCACAGACAACAACCAGGATCAAATACCTCTGACTAACGCTCCAAGCTGCTCAGTTAGTCATTACCAAAGTGAGCTCTCACGCCAGCAAACCCAAATTCAGACCTAGCCTTCACTGTTCTTCCTCCTCAGCAAGCAGTAAGACCCCAGCACAGCACAACAGCAGACACACGTGTGTTCTCCCAGCAGGACCCACTAATTTCTCTCAAGGCTACTCCCACAGCTGAATACACTCTCTGTTAAGTGAGAGCAGAGCAGAAAACAATCCTTTTTGACTTACCACCATGCAAAGACCAAAAATCCTTAACTTCTTAGCAGACGTCTTCTAAGCTGCCTGTTAATGGTATCTTCTGGCCAGCCTGCTGCTTGTTCCAGCTGTGTTCCTTCACACACAGCACCTAAACATTTCTGGATGACTTCGTTCTGGGCTAAAATTGTAGCACCAACAGGTCTAAAGACATACTGTCAATCTGAAGTGCCGGGCAAACCATGGCTGTATCTCCACACAAGTCCTTCACTAGCATTTTAATGCCTGTTTTAAGAGAAGCCAGACATATAAGCGTACGTAAGAGCAATATGGCATTTATCTCAACTAATTAGAGCAGTATTTTTAAGATGCTCTGAAAAAATCCCTTTCCAATTGGCCTTGTGATGTTGCAGGTACTACTTTCTCTTGTAATGCTTGCAGCCCTAACATACACGTGACTGTCCATTTGTGTAGCAGTGCAGCAGGCATCCACCAAACCCATAAACTGGCCTCTGAAGGAGTCATTTATGGGCAAAAGTTGGTTTTAGGTTTTGCCTGTATTTGAAATTTATAACATGGAAGCAAGAGGACAAACTTCCTCCCTTAGATGCCCAGGCTGGCTGTAAAAAAACAACAGGCTGCAGAGCAAATCTCCATCTCTTTTACGCAGACATTTATTATAAAATAATAAATGTTATTTTTTCAGTTGTGATAAATTATTTGCTGGAAAATTTGCATAAAACCCTACCAAATGAGAAAAGTACCTCTAGTATAAGGGCTAATATTAAATGCAATGCATGATAAAGGTTTTGTGCTTTTCAGTGCATCGTTAACGCACAAACACTGGGCTGTAGCACTGCCTCCCAGCACAGCACTGGTGCCAGTCCCGCTTCTTGCTGTGGCAAGGCATGCAGTCAGACCCATTTAGTTGTGTATTGTTTCCCAGATCTCACTCCACAGCCCATGCTCATACAAAGAGCTGCACTGTCCGATCACGGCTTGTTTATCGGCTGAGGAACAGGGAACGGGTGGCGGGGTTGAGCAAGCAGGAGCTGCACTTCCACTGCACATTTTGCAGATGAGACCCAAGGACTGGCAAAGCCAAGGCAATCGCTTCCAAGTCATTAAACAATGTCAGTGATATCAGACCAAGTCCAAACAAGACAGGGATGGGCCCCAACCCTGACAGCACTGCTCCTCTTCAGCAGCCATCTGGTTCTAACTCAATACAATTAAAAAAAGAAACAATTAAAACCTCAGCAGTACGGTCCTACCTTAATTTTGCCACTAAGGCTGATCTTTTGCACAATGCTCTAGCATAAACTAGTGCTGGGTACCTTAGTAAAACCTCAACACAACAAGCTATCTTCCAGCTGAAGGCATGCTCATCTTAGCAGGAACCAATGGCAAGTACCAAGCGTATTACCCCAGCACCATTACCTGTTCCGAGGCTCCATCTCCTGTGGTAACACCAAGAGCACCGAAGATACAGGCTCCTCGCTCCCAGGACGAGCAGATCTTCTAACGCAGAAGAGTGGCACCACCTCAGGCATTATGCCACAAATGGAACCACTGAGAATCAGACTAAGCCCAAGGAATTCCTCCTCAGCCCACCAAAAGAATTTGCAAATTGGCGGAAGGGAATCACCTTCTACCCCACCGCTAAGCCACGGCGTCTCACGACCACTTTGCTTCACAGCTCACCGAAGACGGGGATATTTTTTCTCGTGCTGTCAGCATTTCTGCTTAGTCTAAATTTTGCAAAATGGCATCACTGGCACGGAGTGGAAGAGAAGAGCAGATGACGCTTCCGTGGGTTAAATATCAATATCAGATAAATGAAGCCATCCTTACTGACAAACTGTTCTCAGCAGAAAGAAAAAATAAGAAGCAGGGTAGCTGCCATGAAAAAGCCTGAATGAGGCTGACCCATTCCCATACCCCAAACCTCACCTGTTCTCACTGTATATTTAACTGTATTACATAAACAGAATAAAGCAGGTGATTAATATGCCTTCACTCGGCGATTAACATCTTGTCATTTCAGCCTCACTAATTGTTTTGTATAAGAGCAGGCACGCATCCTGGAATACTGGGACACAGAGCGAGGAAATGCTAAAAATAACTAGCCAGCCGTTATGCTTACAGCCTGCTTTTCACCTCTACAATCAACACTTGTCCTATACAAATGCCAGCCTATCGATCCGTTTGGTCTCAGCTGAATTTTGCATTCAATTTACACTGATTGTATTCTAGCACCGAGTCCTCCTGGTGAGAAGGGAAGGCAATGTTCCCTTCGCAAGTTGCAGGAGCAATACTTTTTGTGGTTATCATCCTGCCTTTCTATCCTCTCAGCTTGATAAAGGATACTGGCCTAAAAGAAACACCAGAAAATTTATTAGGATGCAATAGCAGTAGTTTTGTGCAAATCCTGCTCAGAAGCTTGACATCAGCATTCTGGTTGGTATTTAAAATTCTGATGGTATTAAAAAAAAAAACAAAAACAAAAAAAAAAAACTGCAGGGTTATCTTCTATTCTCCTTGTCCCAAAAGCTAGAAAATTAAGTTACTTAAACCCAAGAAATTTAAGTATTTTTTGTAATGAATCAGCTCAGTGCTGACTAATGGACCAGGCTGATGAAATCCACGGAGTTGCGAGTAGGTCAATATTTGCTTTAGCCCATACAGATGAGAACACAACCTTCAGGAAACACCACAGGTCAATCAAAAATAAACAGCTGTCACAAGCTTCCCACAACAGACATCGTGGCGTACCACAGAGAGGTGGAATACCTTTTGCCAAGTCAGATATGTTTGAAATTCATGTTTACAAACCACCATCAGCCAAATCCAACAAAAACTTCAAAAACTTGAAACCCATGGGATCGTTGTTCATCTGCTCATTGGAGAATTAAGGGCGACGATAAGGGAAAGTTCACACTGGGAATCTGGTGTCTCTCTCTTACTGCATCCCCTAGGATAATTGCTCATGAGCCTGATGAAATTTCCTTCTGGCTTTTGATGAACTGTGTTCTCTCCAGGAGGGAGAAAAACACATCAGCTCCAGCCATTTGCTTTAATTGGACCTGACAGCTTGCAGATTGCTGCCTAAAGCCTTGAAAAGCTCAGTAGCTGGGGCTGAGCAGCGACTACTTTTTCCTCAAGAGCAGATTTTATAAACCCAAATTCAACTCATCCAGGGAAAAATCTGTTACAGTACAAGCTCAACATAACTATCAGGAATGGCTTAGGTGGAGCTTATTGTGCCTTTCGGCAAAAGGAGGATGAGGCAGCCTCTTGAAAATCCCTTCCAGCCCTATTTTCAATCAGCTCAGAATGCAGTACCACACAGAAACGTATTCCAACATCCAGAAGTCTCTCCTGGCTTCAGATCTCAACTGTGTTCTTACTCTGACATTGCTCTGAGCCTTGCCTCTGAGAAATATGTAACTGGCCCACAGCTGGTGGTGTTGAGCCCCAGTGCGGATCAAGCAGTGTTTTGGAAAACACACCGTTGTGGTTTTGTGAGATGGCTGTTCGCAGGTATTTAGACTCAGGTGCCCTTGGTGGTGACACAACAGGATTACTGACCATCTGAGTTATGAACCCAACTTTCTCCAACTTTTCAAAATGCTAAGATGCTGCCTCAGGCTCTGGCATAGAGCAAGCTGCAGCATAAAACCCTCTGAATCTCCGATGAGCCTTGATAGCTCATCCTACCAATTTTCAGATTCCCCTTCAGGCTTTTAGAATGGACAACACTGCTCTCCTGCTGGTTTCCAGCCTAGAACTCACCCTTTCTGCGCTCTGAAAGCGAATCAAAAGGTTTAAGTCTAATCTATCCTGACCTGCCTTTGGCTAGAGAGACGTCAGCTGCATAGGAGCAGAATGAATTGAGGAGTAAGCTGTTACTTTCCTTCCTCGGACTTAAAGGTTTGAGGGTCAGCACATGCACCAATTCACTTACAAGCCTGCATTTTAGAAGTACGGATGTTATCTTCCAGCTCTGGATAGCTTTAAAGAATGCAAGAACACTTCACAGATAGAAAATGGAGCCATGGTTACATATGGAATTGGTGGCAGAGCCAGCAAGAAACTCGCATATCCTGGCTCCGAGTTTCCTTATTCTGGGAAATTCCAAACAAAACTACAGCTCTCATTACAAAGGGAGCAGAAGTAAACAACAGACTCCATTTTCTCCATCTTTGCTTAAAGATAGAAAAATACCCATTGATATCTACCACACAGATATAAAATAATTATAAAATGTTAAAATTATATGCAGGTTGGATTTTTTTTTTGCTATTCAGACAAGTGAAGTGTTCATTCTCATCTAAGGTCTCTTTGCCTGCTTTTGCACAGATGCAAATCTCCCTCTCTCCATTCCAGCTTTCTTTACCTGATGGAGGCACAAACACACCCTACAAAACACACACCACCTGCCCCCTTCTGAAGAACTCCCCAGTGCTACAGAGCTGTAGTTACAGTAAGAATCAGAACAACAAAGCAGACAATGCAGTTCCTTTACGCTCCCAACTACCAGCCACAACAGGAGTTGCATTGCAATTCCACAATAAAGGAGGTAACTTACAGTAGACCGTAAGAAAGGCACAGGCTTTTAAATTCAACCACCTGCAAACAAAATGAACTGGCTTAAGAGGCTCGTATTCCAACAGCAAAGAACTCCCAAATGACCTACCGATATCATCAGCTCGGTACCTCTGGAGAAAGCAGTGTTTGCATGCATGCAAAGCTCGATTGTTATTGGATTAAGGCCCGCTGCTTCCGAAGAACATCACACAGGACAACCAGGAAGGGGGAAATGAAGTTTCCCAGCTCGGGTAGGATAGCACTGCCTTAGAAACGTACCTCTGTCAAGGAAAGGGGCATTCCACCAAAAACCTTGATGGGGAAAGAAAAAAAACGGAGCAAGAACAGGGTATTCTTTTTGCTAACAGCTGTTCCAATAACACGACTGCTCGAGGAATACGATCATCAGGTACTTTGGGAATCAGAGAGGAACCAGTAGTGTGGGACAGTGACACGATTTGACCTGATCACGCTTTAAACAATGGAAGGAGCAAATAAGGGGAAAGCAACAACAACGTATTGGAGGGTTTGTGTGGCTCCCCAGTGAGAGTTTCTAGTGACAACATGCTGCAAGTTATATTGCAATACTCAGGCCCCTCTGTAAATGCCCTTGATAAGCCATGAATCTGAATCCACAGAAAACAGCTAGGATTCAAACAGCCTGCTCACCAAGCCCTGCATTCTATTCCTGGGTCCCTGAAATACAGAAGCTCAGAATAAAAGCACATGATCGGTACTGCTGCAAGTGGCACGGTCACATTCAGCGCGTCCCTGAATCCTGCCAGGGCCCGGGAGCGGTTCTGTATCAGAGATGATGAGCAAAACAAACAGATTTAACAGGAACAGGCAGGCAGGGGCAACATGACCTAGAAGAGACCAGCTATCAGGTTGGAGAATGTCTTCACCTTCAGCCAAGCCACTGGCAACTTGTCTCTGTAAGCAAGCAACACTAACGCCACATGAATGTAAGTCAAGAGATGAGCTTGTTTCAGAGAGAACTACCACAGGCTGGAATAGCCCACGGTGGTCCCAAATAAATGGAGACGTCTGCAACCACATTTGTGGTACTTCCACAGTTTTTGCAACTTCTGAGACTTCCATAAAAGTTTTAGCAGAAATACACTGTGCACGGAATCCCAGTTCTTCCAAGTAATCCTAGCAGTGACTTGGTGGCCACTCAAGAGCAAAGCTGGAAAACTGTAAAATACTTTGTATGCTAACTGGGCACGGGACTTCCACAGTCACGCTGTTTGAAACGTGCGTTCGAGACACCAAAACACAGGAAACTACCCAGCAAGATCACAATAAGCAGAGAATTAAGCCAACACGAATAACATACACTTATGAAAATTTTTCTCATAACAGCAACTCAGAGGTGTGCTGTGGAAAGGGATGGGAAACACATTTACGCTGTTGAAGCTTTACATGAGAATAATCATTCAAGAAATAGAACCGTTGGTGATGCTTAAATTAAATGACTAGAGAACTTTGTTCCATGTGTTGCAGGCACGTTTGCCAGTCCTAAATGAACTCATTACATCTTGTCACCACAGAAATCATAGAACCCATTTAGTTTGGGAAAGACCTCTAAGGTGCAAGTCACCTGATGCTCAATCTGCTGCTCTGTTTGTTGTCTGCTTTCAGGAGGAACTTCCTGAAGGGAACCATCACCCACCCAACAGACGCTAGCTGCTCCAGGTACAAAACTAGACACCCGTAACCCAGAGCAGAAAAGAAAGCTCAAAATAGGCTTTGCTAGCTCTGCC
The DNA here is from genome assembly GCA_011075105.1 of Heteronetta atricapilla. Classification (NCBI taxonomy): domain Eukaryota; kingdom Metazoa; phylum Chordata; class Aves; order Anseriformes; family Anatidae; genus Heteronetta; species Heteronetta atricapilla. The sequence continues at coordinate 2,609,359 of CM021751.1, forward strand.
AGCTCTTCCAAGGCTATTGAAGCTTCTTTCTAATTTCCACTACTAATATGACATGTGGCATCGCTCCAAACACAAAAATGGGGGTTATTTACAGTAAACGAATCCCTCATTTACTTCTTACTCAAGTAATTAAATTCTGGAGTTGAGCATCTGCAGGGAAATCAGACCAAACACACAGAGCTTCCAATGCAGCTGAACGGCCTTCTCTATGTATAAGTTTTGCCCTTGTTTTTGTTGTTTTCTCAGTTCAAGGAGATAAATCAAATCAAATAAATCAGAGGAAAAAGAAAATAATCAGAGGGGAAAAAAAAAGCTCCATGTGTTTCAGTTCTGAGTAATACTTCAGCATAAGGCCTATGCTCTAGTGATACGACATGCTCAGGAGAAATCAATCCCAATGTTTCTGTCAGCTCTCACCTCGGCAGGTGAGGGCTTACCAGCAGTTCCTGCTTCAGAACAGGAACTCACCTCCAGAACAGGCACACACCTGGATTTCCACCCTCTGATGCAGCTGCCACTGGCCACCCAGAATAAAAGAAGCAAAAATAAAGCAGGAGCAAGATCTTACTGCGGGCACAACCCTTGGTAAATGTGGCAGAAGGAAAAGTGGCCGCTTAGAGTAAACCTATCCCTTGCTTAGTTTAAGAAAATATAAAAAACAAAACAAAACAAAACAACAACAACAACAAAAAAAAACAACAGGCACATACCTGGCAGAGACGGGAGCAAGCAGAATTCACGCAGCCCTTCGGGGAGCCACTGTCCTTTAGCCAGAGCCGTGTTTGTCTCCTTCCCTCTTTCATCCTCGGTGCAGGAGCCTGCAGGCTGCCCCGCTCTGCGGCCTGAGGGGAGAGCAGAAGACACGAGCTGCGGCTCCCTCCGGATCCCTCCTGCGAGGCAGGAGCCGAGCACCGGCCGCGGGCCGGGAGTCGCCCCCCACATGAAGCCTCCCTCGGCGCCCTCAGGGCTCCCTCAGGGCCCCCTCCCCAGCTCTCCCACCCCGGCCCCAGATCCCCAGGGCCGCCAAGCCCGAGGGCTGCCTCGCTGCGGTAACCGAGCCCCCCGCAGCCTCTCACCCCCGGGGAAGCGGCCGAGGAGCCGGGCCGCGGCCCGCCGGCCCCGCGGGTGCTGCAGCAGCGGCGCCGCCCGTCCCCGCCTCCCCTCCCGCCCAGGCCTCTCGCAGCTCGGTTCATGCTGGGAGGTGTAGTTCCTAGTTCCTCGCCCCGGTGCCGCTCGTTGTTGCGGGGGGCGCTGACTACAAGTCCCGTGAAGCAGCGCCAGCGCGGGGCCCCGGGGGTGGGCGCGATCGGGGCTGCTGTGGTGATTGGGGCAGCGCCCGCGCTGCGCGCCGGTCCTCAAGGTCCGTTCACCTCATCTCATGGTCTCCTCACCTCAGAGTCTCCTCACCGAGCCCCTGCCCTTGTCCTGAGTTCTGAGCCTCAGATCCCTTCGTGGTGTCGAGAATAAACACTGGGGGACGTCTCTGCCCAAGCAAAATGGTCCTTGAAGTCCGTGGGCTGTTCTGACTGAAAAAAATGGAGTTACAAGGTCCAAGGTGTGTTTGTTAAACGTTTGAGTGTTACATTTGAGGGTACGTTGGTCCATTGTCAGGGAGTTTTGGGGATTCAGCATCAGAGCCAGCAAGGTCCTCTGTCACTTGGCTCTGCGGACTCTCAGAGGCTCAGCTTCCCAGCAGGAATGTCTTCTCTGCAGTGAAAGGCAGCCCAGCTGTGCCCTGCTGGGGCCCTGGCTGACACTCATAGTCAAAATGGGTGAGCCTAAAAGCAGGAGGTGTTATTACTGCTTTGAAAATGATTTCCTCCACAGAGAGGCATGAATTTGCATTGCTTCTCTCTGCTGATGACACCAGTAACGCGTTCCTGTGGAGCTGTTGTCCACGCAGCAGAGCCCACTCCATCTCTTCTTCCACAGCTGAGGCCAGACACCTCCTAGCTGGGTTGTCAAACGTTCGTTCCATGAAATCCCACACTCACAATAGGAATATGGCAGCAAGATCATAAACCATCACATCTGCCATTCCCTTCCCTGCTAGCCCATCAGGAGGGCTGTCCAGGGCCCTAAAATCCATAAAGTAGGACCAAAGACAATGGGCAGCAGCACTGGCTGGAGCTTGTGAAGACTGAAGAGGGCAACATTCTGACACAAAAAAGTCACAGTATTCTACCTGCTACTATAACAAAGACCTGTCCAAAACCAAGCTTTTCATTGCCATTTGATAAAAGCTGAAGAGCAGGAATGAACAGTCAGGTCTCTTGTCCTCTATGTTGTGTAGAAGTGGTGTTGGCCAGAACACTTAATCAATATGTTTGGGTAATCGTGCAAATGTAAATGTGAAAGGGAGCGAATGAAATCTGACAGACTGAGTGCAAGGCTCTAGTTGGACATTTTATAAAACAGCACCTTCCCCTTCCAAAGGGTCTTGCACTGATTTTTGTGGTATTATTTTCCTACAGAAAACATGTCCAAGTATTGTGAGCAATCGGTTGCTTGCAAGACTAAACTTGACAACAGAGGCACCGTCTGTGACCAGTTCTGCCACCTGGAAGTCTCATCCAGTTGTTCAGAGGAATAAATCTAGCAGGGTGAGTATTTCACTTTGGTGATGTGTTCTGACCTTTTTTTTTTTTTTTTTTTTCAATGTGACTTTGTGGCTTTGGTTGTGGTAGAATTGTTTCCATAGGTCTGGCTCTAGCCACATTGATGTCACTAGCATCTCTGCTACAATGTGGAATAGATAGTAATGCTAACGAGGGAGAGAGAGAGGGAAACATAGCTCTGGGTACGGGAGAGAAACCTCTGCTCTTACGTGGTCATAGCCTGATTTCTCAAATATTTTGCTGGAAATCTCTTTGTGCCCACTGGATGCCGCTGTTACACAGAAATAGTCACAGGCTGCAGGCTTCTGCTCTAGGCACTTCATCCAACAGACATGGAAGGCCACTTCAGGGTCAGCCAATCTCCATGGATTTAGCTCTATTAATAAGCCTTTCTTACAAAAGAGCTCCTCTTAACATTTTGCAGCTTACTGAAATGCACCTGTGAACCATGGGCCATGTGGGTAGATGCCTCCATGATAGTAATATCAACAGCAGAAATCTACAGATATTTGTTGAAGGTGATTAAAAAGGACTTAGAAAAATAAATTTCTGTTGAAAGGAAAACAGGTTATCCAAAAGGTGTCTTCAAGTCATATATAAGATCTTTCAGCCAGCATCTATGTCCTGCAGTGCCTATCTTGCATACATAATACAGGAATTTGCATGTGGAAAGACTGGTTCAGGGAATTCTCTCTTTAAAAGCAAAGCCTGGAAATGGCAGCATTCCCTGGCTCACACATTGCAAATGTGTGCTGAGGTTATGATTACACCTTGTGGCACTGCCTTCAGAGGCAATGATCTGTATAGAACGGAAAGGATATATGTGGCTTCTGCTCTTTAGTGAAAATTCAGTATTTCAAACTCAGCTGAGTCTCAAAACAAGCTAGAAAGTGACCTGCATCCAATACCAAGCTTTGGGAATTAACTCTGAGTAAGTTAAATTCCATATCTAGGTCTCTCCTCTGAAGCAAATGAAAGAATAACCTAATAGAATCCACACCCTAGGGGAATTCCTCTTTATTCCCTGCCAACAACTTTTAGCACTGAAAAAGAGCTATCCTGATTTTTTAACCCACATTTCTTGCTGGAAGAAGTATGACTCCAGGTTAATACAGGCCTTAGGGTTTAAATCCTCAAGATTCCAACATCCAAATTGCTTCTGATGTCTTGAGCCTTGGCCTTTCAGGAGCCAGTCTAAACAACAGGAGATTTAAAATAAGCCAGGAGTGTTTGCAAAGCTAATAGATGTATATGTTAAAAGGACTCTGTCTGTCTTGGGACACCACCTGTATCCAATAAACATAAAGGCAAATAAGGTAACAGATAAATAAGTGTGGGTCCAGCCTTGTGTGACCTGCATGGGTGTAAATCTGGTAACTCTTGAATTTGGTGGAGATTTTCCAGTTTTGTACTGGTGTAATTAAAAGCAATGTTGTATAATTGGCCTATGATCATTAAAGAAATCATTTGGGCAAATAAGACCAAGACGGCGATGATTGTTTTTAGTGTTTTGCATCAGGTATTTTAAAAGCTGCTTGGAAAGGTTCCAGCACTCTGTGAAACTTGTCTGCATTCATTTGTTTAAAAATAATGCCCAGGAAAGGTGAAAGTAATTTCATTGGTTCAGAAGAGGAGATACTTACCTTTGGTTCACACCAAAAATGTTAGTGCTGGGTGTGTTGGACTGTTCTGCTCAAAACACAGCACAATACCATGAATAACTGGAAACAGTACTGGTAGTTTCTGTTGACAAAGGATATAAAGACTCATCTGTGCCAGATTTTGTGTTGCCATTACATGGTCATTTTCACAAATACAAATGAAGTGGAAAATAGAACCAAGAAACACATAGCATTTTAATCCCATATAAGCTGAAAGACAATGGAGGAAAAGTCTTGCCTTCATTGTTTTACAATGAACCAATGGACACAACTGGGTCCTTCAGAAAGTCAGCCCAGCTCCCAGCATCTCACAGAAATTAAAATAGTTGAGCATTAAAAACAAGAAAAAAATCCACAAAAAGATCATGCAGGGATGTCAACAGTGTGAAGGTTAGGTAGAAACTGGAATGAGGATCACTGAAGGACTGCTCGTTTTCCATTCAAACCTTCCTCATCTGAAGAAACAGAGTTGGATTGCTCCTGTTTGCAAGGACAGGCACTTTCTTCTGTTAAAAGTTTCCTAGCTTTTGGCTGCTGCTGTGTCCTCTGAAGTGCTGATAGTGTAGATTGAAGCTCCTCTGGCCTGCTCTATGACTCTAGAACAGCTCTTGGCTGCGAGTTTTAAATAGAACTACTTTGCTTTAGCTCCCTTTAGCCTGTATTTGGTGGCCTGAAAAAGATAAGGGGCGGTCTCACACCACTGAAGAGAAACTTGCCTGAAGTGACAAGCAAGCAAGATACATGGTCACTGCCTCTGGCTTTGGTCTTGCAGAAGAGAAGAAAGTGATATAGGGGCCATCTCCCTGTGATCCCAACGTGACACATTCTTGAGTTTGGAGCTTCTCAGCCAGACGAGCCTCTCAGCAGCCCAGCTGTTGAGGCTTATATTCCTTCCTGGTTCTCATGTTCAGGAAAGGGGGGACAGAGTGAGACTTGCTGGCAGATGAGCCTGGCAATAAAGGGGCATCTTGAGAGCATTGGGATTACACTCAGTTCTCTGCTGCTTTTAAAAATGTATAGGGAAAGATATAGTAGAATTGGGGTGTAAATAGAACTAAAAGCTACTAATGGGGCCCTGCTTAACACTTGTTTGGCTGAAGTTCTCTGACCATGTGTGCTTGCACAGTCCTGAGCTGGCAGTCCTTTGCCATCCTGCTTTTCGCAGCCCAGTCACTGTGATAAAAAGCACCAGAGGCAGCCTGGATCTTCATACATCAAATTGAAATCTCAGGGGGAACTTTAAAACACTTGCTAAGAAATTCTGCAAAGAACATGCTGGATGGAGCCTGCCATTAATAAGGCAAATGGCAAATAAATATAATGGTGTCATGTATTCCGCCTGGGGGCAAAGCTGGGTAATTGTTCTGCCATGGTGTGCGGAGAAGCAGTCTTCTCTGCTTCTGAATTTCATCCAGTTCCCTGGAGCCCTATAAAAAGCAGTCTCTGCCTCAGTTTCATCTGTAAAACGAGAAGAGGAAGATCTATCCTCTTATCCCGTGCACCTCACTGAACCAACTTTGCATCAGGATCCGATCCCCCTGTACTGCTGTGGAGTACTATGGAAGAAGTGATGCGTTGGGTCACAGCTCTCCTGTTGGCGATGTGTCAGCACTGGCAGTAAATAAACCAGAATTGTGCAGAGAATAAAAAGAAGGGAAGAACATGAAATTAGAGAGGCAGTGACTCTGCCAGAGCTGCTGGGTCAGCCACCCAGAACAATCCCATTTTAGCAAAGCACGTCCTCGCTGCTCCCCGTGTCCAAGCAGCAATGTGGCCTTGGCAATTTGCGAGTTAACAGGGGGGGCATTGCTTGGCCAGTTAAAGGAGCAGCCAAATGGGCTTGCTGGTACCTGGAAACCAGTTTCACACTTCCCTAAAAAAGGTGTTATATACAGAGAAGAATTAAGAGTAGTTCTGCTGCTCAGGTGACAAACTGGGGATGTCTCCCTGTGTGAGGGGTCAGTATCAGCCCCTGTGGTGCCCTGAGTGCAAAATTCCTCTGACTACGCTCTTCTAGGGAGGGTACAGGCTGGGTGGCCTCCCTCTTTTCATTGAAACAGCTGTACTTTGTCCCAGTAGTGCTCCAGCCTCTGGCTAGCAAGCAAACACCTGCCTTCCAGCTGTGCTGCAGTGAGGCCATCTCGAGAAGGATGATCAGAAGCTGGTCCTACAGAAGCTGTGTGCACCAGTGCTGCCTTCTTGGCAACTTCTAGATGGAGGCAGTCCAGAGCCTCTGGCAGCTGTGGATGCTGTGGTGTGGTGATACAAGTTCCTGTGGCTGGGTGCTGGATGCTCACTCTGAGCAGTGGCTGGTTCCTCACTTGTTAGGACTGATGCTTTATCTGCAAGTGCTACCTGCGTGTGCCAGCAGTTCAGTTCAGCTGTTTAAAGCCCATCTGATGTTCCCTCTCCCTGTGGTGGCTGCTGAAGACACATCTAAGTCACTGAGCATCACTGAAAAATAAGGAATACTGGATCTATCTGTTTCATCCAGTGTCTGGCCTTTGCTGTGTCCCAGGAGTGCCAGGTGGAAGACTGGTGGAGGTCTGGGATGGCTCTGTGCCTGAAGCCCAAGGTGGAGTGGAAGAGTTCAATGAAGAAACTCTTAATTGCCAAACGGTGAGTTCTTCCCCTGCCTTCCATCCCAGCCACATCAGCAGATGCACACTTACAGACAAGGGGAAGGGCTGGATGATAAAAACAGGCAAATGGTCATTCAGTTGCTTCCTTTATTTCTAACCTTAGCGTTAGAGGATTTCAAAATCAGAAATGTTTTCTCAGCCTTACCTCTTTAACACAGTTAATTTGTCACGTTGGCTGAATATGGCATATGGAATTCTGTAAGGGAAGTCTGTCCGTGCTGCTATAATTAGCTAGCAATGGTAACAGCAGGCAGCTTTGCCTCTTTATTATCTTAAGATTCTCAGTGCTCTATTATGGCATGAATTTCTACCACATCAGAATGCTAATGCTTGGGAAAGCCTGTGAGTGCAGCATCTTGCAGCATTAACGTAGCCTTCAATATCCCAAAGTGATCCCGAGTGTGACTGCAGTGAAGTCAGTGGGATTACACCACTGATGTATCCAGTCCTTGCTTTGTTTTCCCAGGCACAGAGCAGAGAAGGAAACTAAACCTCCTTCTCTTTTTTTTTTTTTTTTTCCCCTGCTGCTCCAATTACTTAAGCAACTTATTCATGTACCTGAGGTCAAGTTCTGTGTGGCTGTAAATGAATGTTTGGCATTGAACCTCACTGCTCCAAGGGGCACAAGGTCCTTCTGCCTCTCTGGCTGGACTTAGTATGCTGTGTACGCAATCTCCGCATGAAATAGTTCTTTTGCTGCAAATGTTGCCAATTCCTTTCTTAAAACTGTGTCCATTTCTAAAAGTAAACACAGGCAAAGCAACAACGCCTTTCCAGTCTTTAACGAAGGCTTGGAGTCCGTTGCAAGTCCAGGTTTAGAGATGTTTGCAAACTCTGGCTTTGCTCGTGCAGCAGCTGGAAACCCAGGCCATGAAATCCTCATGCTGGTGCAGACACTGGGAGACTTGTCCGAGGGGACACTACTGCCTGAGCAGGTAAATAAGCAAGGAGCAGGGAAAGAGGGGAGCAACTGGAAGGGTTTCAAAGAGAAAAAGCTTGAGTATCAAGATCATTGTCCAGTGCTGTGTTCCTCAGGGTGTTGGACAGGGCGCTGTCAAACTAACCATTAACAGTCCCTCATCATCTGGAGAAGAGGGGCTTGCATCCGTTTGCCCCAAAGGGGCTTTTCCATTTTCTAAATCACATAAACAGAGCCTGCAGTGTGACTTTCCATGAGGTTTGTTACTTAGTGTTACATAAGAAAGGGAGTTTATGTGACTGTAATTGCTCCTTGAGGTTGAGTTTGCAGGCAGTGCTGGCTAGAACATGCATTTTCGTGCAAGAGCTGAGTGCCTGCATGCCAAATTGGCTGTTTGTGTGTACAGCCACAGGATCTATGAGAGTAACAGGCACTTCTGCAGATTTTATCTCCAAATATGGCCTCTGGTATTTGTGCAGGGAGGCAAATGGGCAATAATACTTTGAGACTTCTGGGCTGGTCAGACAAGCAGAGCTGGAAATACAGGCAGGTAACAATTTTTCATATTTAGAGGTCTTTCTGTAACTAGTTTAGTGTCAACTTGATTGTTGGCCATGGAGAGACTTTGTGACAGCTTAATATAGAACAGGAGCTGATTTCCATTTCTATCGCTCCATGTCTTGGTTGTTCTCATTGTTGAATTCTTGCTATTAAACATCCATCCCGTGCCAGCTGGGGGCGTACACCTGGAAGGAGGCTGCTGAAGACAGTCACCTTACAAGGATTCCCAGCTAGTCACAGTGGAGCAATTGATGAGATCCTCTTCTCACTGCGTCTGCAATGTGGACTTCAGACTCAACAAGGTATTTTCCTGCCAAAACCACTTGGACTAAGTTCCTATTATCTGTGTGCAGGACAAGTGAGGCACAATAAAATTTGCAAAAGCAAATACATGGTTCGCAAGCCCTCAGAGGATGCACTATGTTACACCATCAGCTGGGCCTCAAAGACATGAAGCTGCAGAGCTTTGGGCCAGCCCTGGCAGCCCTGGAGGGTTTAGCAGTACAATGTGTCTTTGTCCTGTGCGGAAAGGAGGGCTGATGGAAGAGCCCCAAGAGAGAGGTGGCTGCAAGGTTAGCAGCACCTACAGAAACAAACAAAACCCCCTTTGCCAGCTTGCTATTGTTTTCTGGCAAACTACATTTTTATTACCTTTGGGCGTTGGAATGTTCCCTGGCTCTAATAAATATGCTGTCAGCACCTTGGTAAGGCAAGAAAGACTTTGTGCATGTTTTAAAGGGCAATAACTTCCTTTTAAACCTCTTCTTGTGCATTGCAGACACTGAAAACAAACCAGTGACAGTCACAGAGCTCTAACTGTACTTAGAGGAGATATGTTCTTTGTCCCTTCTTGTTTCATCCCTGTGAAACCAATCCTCATTGGTTTTGCTTACAAAGGAACCCAAATGCCAGGTTCAGCGAAGCTTCCTCTCACTCAAGGCAAGGTGCCCTCTTTGCAGGAACCAGTCCAGAACTGTGGAAGAGGATGTTGAGTTAAAAGGTGCTTTCCTTTTCCAAAGGAACTAAGATGCAACAGTTCATGCTGTGGATCTGTATTTTCACTGTAAGCACTTTCAATATTGATTTTTTGAAAGAATAATGACTTTCTCCGATAATCCTTTGATGCTGGGAGCTGATTTTTTAAAGAAAGTAGCAAGTAACATTCCAAAATATGCAGACACCAACCATTTCCTGCTGGGGATTTGATGGGTGCTTTTTGGTAGGAAAAAAATGTAGACAACAGCTGGAGAACCGTGGTCTTACTGGAGGACCAGGAACGCTGCTGTACACTGAGCCGGGATTGAGGTGTGATTGTGCAGGCCCTCAGGGAGTTTATTTGTTCTGTGTTTTGCTTGCCCTATGCTTAAAATGTCTGTGGACTAGAGGTTGCCAACAGCCTTTACAGGTGGGTGGTAGCTTTCTTCTTGTGTCGCCTGCTGCCTGCGTTGATGCATCTTCTGGTAGTTTGTGGATGTCAGCCTGGAGCTCCTGGAGCTCCACTTTCTGTGCAATACTCTTCTAGATGATGAATTTGACCTTGAACCTCAAAAAGTCAGGTTTATGTCCCCCTTGCTCACTTTCCCTAATATTACGGCCATGCCCACACCTGACTCAGCTGTTGTACCAGGGTCTGGCAGGGCTGTGAGAGCATTGGGATTTCCTCGGACCTCATACCCTTACTTCTAAGCTCGAGGTACACACGTAGGCTTGGGGAGATAACCGAGATAGCTGGGCCAGCGTGCCATCCGAAGGCAAAAAGTAATGCAAACAACGCATTCAGAGAATGGCCCCATGGGTTCCCTGGGCACCTTCTGATGGATCCTAATTAGAAGCTGTCACTGCTTGTTACAGGAAGGAAGGAGAGCTTCAGCTTTCCCAACCCTTAATGCTGGAGAGACTGAGCTGAGAGCTGCCCCTGGGAGCTGTTTAATTTAGGGCACTTTCTCTCTTGCAGGAAATGAATTAGGAATGTGTGTATGTGCTCAGACAGGCACCTTGTAGAATCGTGAAGTGGCTCGGGTTGGAAGGGACCTTAAAGATCCTCAAGTTCCAACCCCCTGCCATGGCAGGGCTGCACCTCCAGGAAATGCATGGCATGCAGACACTTCTACCACTGGAAACTCATGCACGTACATATACAGATGCACACTTGATTTCTTAAACCTTTGTGCCCATCATTTCTCATTCACTGCTCAGCCTCCAATATTTGGGCACCAGATCCCTGCAGTGGGTCTCCCTGGATGTCACTGCAAGACCAGTAAAGGCTGCAGGTTATGGTGTCCTGCTTAGTCATGTTGAAAGGATTGTGATCATTGCCAATTTGATCGTAAGTTTGTAAATACTGATGGGAAACTGCAGCTCCTGAGCAATAAAGCCTCCCCCCATGTCCTCCTAGCACTAAGGTACATTTCTTCCAGGCGTCTTTTTTTTTAGATGCTTGGTTTCTTGACAGCATTTATATAACCTGGTTGAAAACACTCCCACAGCCGATTAAATGCCTGCTATTGCCTCCAAAGCTCTGATTAAAATGATGGAGCTTTGCAGGACTGTAATGTTTGTGCAGATGGTTAATACTCACGGCTTGCTCTGCAGGGGAAAAAGTGGCATTTTTTTAAAGTACCTACAGTCCCGATGGGAACTGCTTGTGTTGTTCAGATTATTATTTTAAAGCTATCATCAGATGTGATCACCCATCAGATTAAAGAAAGCAAAAGGAGATGATCAGATAATCCCGGAGAAACAAAGGGGTTTGAGAGGGATTTGAAGAGAGCTGTCACCTCCGGTCGGTTTGTTTAGCTCAGGGTGCTTCTCCTCCGTATCCCCGTGAAAACACTCATGCCTCGTGGCTGTGCACCTTTCGAGATGTGGGAAGTTGTAGCAATATGATCAAGGAAGGCAAAGAAAAAGGGCACATCTCAGGAAAAGGGCACATTTCACAGAAAAAAAATGCAAAAGAGAATGGCAGGTAACTATCCAAACTAGGTTTGTAATCTAATCCCGATGTCCCCGTGTTCTTTGGGCTGTTTATGATGAGTGCCCTTACTTCCTTGGGGTCCTGCAGTTGTTTAGCTTCTCCTGAAAACTAGAAAACATCTTAGAAGAACAGCTGAAGCCAGGGGCCCTGTTCCTGTTTGGGTATGGAAGAGCAGGACCGAAAGGGAGGATTTGGTCCCTGACTGCTGGGACGTGGGGTCAGCCTGTGGGGATTTCACTAGCAGGCCACGCAGCACGAACACTGGCAGAGCAGCAAACCCTTTTTTTCTCTGCTGGGGCTGCACTGTTCCTCTGGCCCCGGGTCTGGTACGGAAATATGGAGCTAAATCTGTAACCGAGTTTGTTACAGTGGTAGGGAAGTGCTAGACTGCAGCAACTTCGTCAACCAAAGCTCTCTTGGATCGCCGTTCCCTAAATCGGGATTTTAACCTTTTCCAGAGTCCTCTCTGTCAAAACCTCAGGAATCCCCAGTGTTTCTCAGACAGGAACCAGCACATGAGGAAGTAATTAATGAGAGCAGGCAGAAAAAAAAAAAAAAAAAAAAAAAGAATGTGCTGAATAGAAGCAAAACTGAGACTCAAATCCCTCTTTCCCCCGGCTGCCTCCCCAGTCCTCAAGACGCAGACAAAAGACATTCCAGCTCCTGACAAACAGCCTGGGGAGATGCCGAAGCATCCAACAACCCCCCCAGGATATTCCTGCCGAGAAGCAGTTGGCCAGCGAGGCTGCGGGACGCACAGGGGCTGTGCGGTGTGGGAGGATGCCTCCATCAGCAGCGGGATCACCCCGGTCCCACCTCAGAGGGTCTGTGGCAGACACAGGCAGCATCATGTTAGGGGGATTCTGGGTCTCAGAAAGACCTGAGCATTAAACCTCTGCAATTTCATGTTCCACTGTTTCAACCTGGAATGATCAGTTAATTAATAAAAAAAAAAAAAAAAAGTGTGTTTTTTTTCCTTTGGAAGCTGTGCCCGCAGCCAGGACTGTTGGCCAAATCACCTGATTTCCCATCAGCTGTCTCGCCCTTCAGCTGGCATACACCTCAAAAGGCATACCAGATCTGATTAAAATGCTTAAAAAAATTAACTTTAAAAATTTAGTTACTTTGGGTAAAGCGTACCCGCACAGGATGCCGTGCCTCCATTTCCCCATCTGCACGTCTCGGAGGCAGAGGGATGCCATCCTGCTCTTTTCCAGCAGCGCTGTAAAGCTCCTTTGATTAACGTTTGTAAAACCGTGCCTGACTCTTGGAGGGGGAATTGCTGCTGAAGCATTAATTGTTATGAATTTTGCTTATTCTCCAGATGCCTGAAACACGGAGCTTGGCAGAACTCCAGAGGAAGCGTCCTTGCGAGCTCCAATAAGGGACGAGCCAACCTGGCAGCGGGGCTGCTGGTGCGGGCAAGGCTCACCCCATACCAGGGGCCTTCAGCACGCGGACTGAGCTCAGTCAGCACGGTGCCAAAAGCAAGCTGTGTGTGTGTGTCCTGGGCGCTAGGGCTGCTCCCTCCTGCTCCTGCCCAGCCGCACACCTTCCCCTGCCTGGCTGGAGCAGGCTGGGCTCTGCCAGGAAAGAACAGCCCACGTTAAGGCACGTCTTTAGGAAAGGCAACAGCTGCTTGGAGCACCTTGAAAACGCATTTTACACCCTTCTGCCGTCCTCAGGCCTTTACCGGCTTGTGTTTTGCTGAGAAGAAAGCACTGCTCTTAAACCCCCTCAGGTTTGGAAGATGTCCTCCCTGTTAACCAAGGCAAACATCCCTCAGCTGCCTCCTGGTAGCAACAGGTGCCCGCGGTGCAGAAAGGGGAGCGGAGAGCAACGGGGGGCAGCGGGGGGCTCAAGCTGCTTTGGGGTGGAGGTGCCATGCTGGCTCCCCGTGTCCCTGGGGGGCTGAGGGAGCCCCCCAGGACACTGGAGGGCTCCCCGAGCAGCCCCCCCCCCCCAGCCCCTCTGCCGGCCCCGGGGCTGCGGCTTCCCCTCGGCATCCGCCGGCAGGCGGGGAGGGAAGCGGAGGGAGGGAGCAGGAGCACTCCTCAGCCCACGGCTTATTTTTTCCGGTCGGTGCTGGAGAGGGGGAGGTGGGACGAGCCCAGCGCCACGGCTGCCCCCCCTCTCCTCCTCCTCCTCCTCCTGCAGCACATGGGAAGCAAAAACTTTCTCTCCTCCTCCGCAGGGTCCCCCCGGCAGCCCCCCGCCGCCTCCCGGGCCGGACCCCGCGGCGGTTCGCAGCTGAAGGATGCGGCTCTGCTCGGCCAGCGGCGGTCGCCTGCGCTCCTCTCCCCCGGGCGATGAGGAATAACCCGCTTTTGGAGCATCCTCTGCTGCTCTGAGGGCTGGGGAGGAGCGGATTGAGACTTGGATCGAACCTGGCAGAGGGTAGCCGAAGGGATTTGTGGAGGAAAGGAGCTGTTTGCAGGGAAAAAAAAAAATAAAAAATCAGATGCTGTAGCAACACCAGGGAGGCAGCGCTGCATTGCTTTGCTTCAGCCCCATCATGGGCACGGGCATGTGCTCGAGGAGGCAGAAGGGGCTCCTGCAGACTGGGTTTTGCCTGCTGGCCGTGGTGTGCTTAGGTTCGGGAGTTTTCCTGTACCATCACTTGCAGCAGAAGGTGAGGAGCGCTGAAGCCCTGGCCCAGAAATACAAGCAGCAGCAGGAAGCGCTGTCTGCCCAGCTCCAAGGTGAGTGACTGGCTGTGTGCGTGCCTTCCGACCTTCCTTTGCTTCCCCACAGCCCAGTGACAGGCGGGGAGCGTTTGTGGAGTGAGGTTTGACTTGTAAAGAGCTCTAGGAAGACGCTGTCTCCTGTTTCTTTCCCCCCTCCTTGCTTTCTAGAGTTCCTCAGCCTGGAGTCTGAATTGCTGCACACAGCAGCAAGGGGACGGCTGGGGTGGGGAGTTCAGCTGTGTCCTGCCTAGTTCAGATCTCCCTACAGCTCCCTTTGGCTAGTCCTGCATCGATCGAAATGTGGAGCAGTAAAAATACAAACAGGGCTTGCACAGGCTGGTGGGGCAGGCGCCGAGACCTGGCCGTGCTCTCTGGCCAGGACCAGAAAGTGAATAAATAGGCAGGGGGCCCTCTAGTAGAGTTTGTTGTCGTACTGTCTGTTACCTTTGTGAGAAAATAAACCCATTTCTCAAGAGATCAGTCTGACTCCTGCCAGCTTGTTTGGGGCTGATCGGAAGCTCGGTGCTTCGAGCGTCTTAAAAAATAAATTACAAAAATGAGGGGAGGCAATGAGTTGCCTTTTTGAGCCCCCTTACCCACTCTGGGCTGTTGTGGTGGCAGGAGCGCTGGTTCCGCTGGCGAGAGCCGCTGGAAGGCACGCGTGGTGTGTGTGTTCCTCCCTCCCCTTTCTCCCCCCCTCATTTGTCCTGCTTACAGAGAAGAGATGCCTGCCTGTGGGAGAATGACGTTCTAGCCCGTGGAGACATTCCAGCAGGGAAGGCTGAAGTCAGGTTACGTTGTCCCACTGCTGAACTCTCTCTCCTTTGGCTAGGCTGGCTGGCTGAGACTTCCCTGTCTGCCTGAGCTGCAGTGCCAGCACCTCTCGCTAGACTTGGGCTCCGTGGAGGGTTTGCTGAGCTTCCTGCAGAGCAGCTGGGGAGGAATTCACTCTCTGGTAGCCCGTGGTTGTGTGTAGTGCTGGAGGATGGGTTATTCTGAGTGCCCACAGGACGAGTCTGACGGGGACAAGATGCTGTTTGCATGTGGCTGGTGCTGATGCCTCAAGGCCGGGGGGCTGATTTGATGCTTTTTCACAGAGCAGGTGGGATTAGATTCTGGTCGTTAAATCCAGAGCTCTTCTTCTGAAATCAAGCGTGGGGTGTCTGCTATGGCCTCTGCTCACACGGACAGTGACGTTTCTGTAGGCTGTATTGCTGGGGATTTCTGCAGGTTTGTGGCTCAAGATGTGTCATCTGGGTTAAACCTTCTCAGGCAGCTTCGTGTGCAGTGTTGTGGTGCGAATCTAACGTGAACTTCTTGTGCTCAGGGCTCTGCATTTTGTGAATTGGGGAAGCAAAGTGATGTGCGTGTTTGTCTCTCAAGGAAACATGCTTTAAAAAACCAATGTTTTGAACTGATCCATCAAGCGTATAGGTTTACTGCTATTACCTTACATTTTGTTTCCTCTTCTCGCTCTGTCATGAGGCATTTAAACACCCACAGCTCCTGATGTGCTGCACAGTCCCAGCCACTGCAGTCCCCACCTGCAACCTGTGTTTGAGACACCGGGATCAGCAGGGCAGAAGCCAGCCCCCGTCCCCTTCTGGCATCACTTGGAGAGGGGCTGCTTCAAAGAACGAGCCGACAGCCTCAGGGAACCCCGGTTCTGAGAAGAACCCAGAACTCAGCTCCAGCCGACAGCTGAGAAAGGCTCATAATATTTTTTTTCCACCCAAATATGTTTGAGCAGCAGCGCTGTGGCCTGTTGCTGGGGTTTCTAACCCTCTGCCAGCCCTCCCGTTCCTAAATACAGTCGTTGCCATGGATACTCTTTTTATTTTGAGAAGACACTTGTCCAACAGTTTTAAGAAGCGAAGCTTCTTTTAGGATTTGGGAGAGGCAGTCCCGAAATAGGGGCCACCTCTGTGCAGCCGCATCCTGTGCACCCGCCCGTGGCCCTGCACAGCTGGCAGTGCTGGGTGCTGAGCAGGGAGCTGGGTGCCAGCACCCCAGGGCTCTTCTGCCTGGTGCTGGCTTGGAGTGAGACTTGAATTGCTGTTGGTCTGCGGCATCCGATTCGTCTTTCCAGCCCTACAAAAGGAGGATGTGTTACGGGGTGGAATTCAGTGCTGTTTGTTTCCTTCTCCACAAGATGCGGTTAATGCTTCTGGCTGCCTCGAAATAAAGCTGGAAAGGGCAAGGGTTGGGCCCAGAGTGAGTGAAAGGAAAAAGGAAATCGAGCAGAGGAGGGAGTGGAGAGGGACGTCCAGAGCTGCCTTGAAACAGCAGTGCCTGTCCCACACACAGCCAGGGAACAGACCTCGTCTTCTCGCAAGATAAGAGCAAAGCAGCTGCTGACCTTGCTGCAGGGTGAAACACGTGGCGTGACGAGAAGGGAGGTGCTGTCGTCGGCGTGTGACCCGCTCAGCCTCCTGGAGCCTGCTGCTGGCTGGCACCCACCGCACCGGGCAGCTTGCTGCCCCTCTCATTGTGCTCCAGGTGGCATCGAGGAGGAATCCGCAGGGCTTCTCTGTCCCTGCGTCCCCCGTGTACCTGCGGGGAGGG
The DNA here is from genome assembly GCA_011075105.1 of Heteronetta atricapilla. Taxonomy (NCBI): domain Eukaryota; kingdom Metazoa; phylum Chordata; class Aves; order Anseriformes; family Anatidae; genus Heteronetta; species Heteronetta atricapilla. The sequence continues at coordinate 2,625,986 of CM021751.1, forward strand.
TTGGAGGTGCATGAGACTGAGTGAAGCCTCCTGGCCAGATGCTGGGCTCTGCTTTAAGGGCTGGGCTTTGGGGTCTCTGCCCGGGTGACTGGTGCTGTGGGTTGTTAGCTGTGATGTGGCTGGGTGGGGCTGGCAGGAGGGTTTCTCTGTAACACGGAGAGCAGCTGAGAAGAAAGCTCTTTGTAGGTGATTAGCTGAGCCTGTCTGCAAGGCTGGAATCGCTCTCTTCCCGTCACAGATCTCCTAAACTCTCCCTGGCAGATGTTTATCGCAGTACAGCTGAGATAACAGTCCCTTCACACAGCCACCCTGCTTTCTGAGGTCTTGTAAAGTGAGAACATGTCTGTGGAAGGCCTGGCCTGTTCTCCTTTCCCAAAGGCAAGGCGCTGCAAGGGATTTCATTGTTCCAGCTCTGCATTTTTAGCTCATTTGGCAGCAGGTGACAGTGCTTTAGCGCTGAGCTCTGGCTGGATTCCAGCCTGGATTTAGACACTGACCACCCTCCACTCCCTCTTGTAGCTGCGAATTGTTAAAGAGTTCCTGGCTTCCTGTCTGCTCGAGCTGCAAGTGCCATTTTGGCCTGCTGGGCTGGAGCTGGATCCCACCGCCGAGGTGAGCGGGGAGACTGCCGTGCTGCTGAGCTGTGCAAAGCTGAACCCAGCTTCTCCAGGCTCTGCAGACCCAGAGAAATGGCAGCGGAGATAATTTACTTATTTATTTTTTACTTGCTGGAGGATACTTCAGCTTATTCTATTTATATATTTTAAAATATATGTATTAAAAAACCCATCTGCCTTGTGGAGCTTGCTTTGTGACTTCTGGCTACGGGTGTTGCAGCAAACCTATTGCTGCAGGTGCTTTCCTGTGCTTTAGTCTTGCGTGTGCTAAGCGAGCTCGATAGCACCTGGTAGCTCGGGGTTACCCGAGCAGCTTTCTGCACAGAATAGTTATTTGCTGCCTGGTCCTGTGCGAATGAGGCTCCCACCACGTCAGATATTTGTGCTCAGGTGCTCTGCTAGGTGAGACTGCAGGAAAGTGAGATGCTTTTAGCAAAATCACGAGTGCCCAGAGCTCACAAGGCTTTGGGGCGGTGGCTGACGTGTTTCAGCTGACAGTTCTGTTGAACAAGGCTTCTCAGCATGTGTTGAGAAAGCACTCACAGTCTCTTATGTGCTTACCTGCTCGCATGGCGAGCCGGGCAGGGAAAGCCCTCGGGGTGATGCTGGGAAAAGCGTGCCTAAAAATAAAGCTGTCACTGAAGCAGGCGCTTGGACAGCCGCAGCGATGGGCTTGCTGCTTACCGCTGTGCTCAGCAAGGGAAACGTCCTTCCAGACTAGGCACAAGTAAGTATTTGTGCAGCGATGGTTTGGGGAAGGCTGGTTGCCTCGCTTCAGAGGAAAGCATCAAGGAAGCAGCCTGGCCCAGGGGAAGGATCCTCACCGCTGGCATGTCCCTCTTTGTGAGGGAGGGAAGCTAGAAGGAAGGAGATAAGGTGGCTGGAGGCTGGGAATTCCTGAGCAAGAACAGCACGTTTCCTGCCCTGTGAGGGAGGCCAGAGGTGGAAGAGGGAATTGGGTGACTCAGGGGAGATGATTTGGCTGTGAACGTGTGCCTGGGGAATAGCTCCTCTGTCTGGGGTTGGACTGAGCTTGTTGTGCCATGAGCCCAGGCTGGTAAAGCCTAAAAATCTGTCCTCCTACCTGCAGTGGCTAAAAGCAGCGTGCTCCAGGAGGAGCCAACTGTCTTGTGCTGCTGAGGCTTGATTTCAGGCCAGGACGAGTCACCGCCTGGAAGCACCAAAGCTGCTCCACGGGGGACGATGGGATGCCGGGATATTTGGATTCAGTTCCCAGTCTTGGAGCAGGACCTTCAGTGTGTAGACTGCCAGCCTACCTGGCAGGCTGGGGTAATGCTCCAGGGGGCTTGGGAAGCAGCTGAACTGCCATCAGCAAGAGCCTTGGGATTCTGCTTTATGTCTGGCTTGAAATACCACCCCTTGTTCCCCCGATTTGCTCAGGCACTCAGTTGTTGCTGGAGGTGACTGTAAATATGAACAGACCTGCTGCTGGTAAACTGAAGCATTACAAAAATCCCAGGCTTGGACCCAGCCGGCGTCATGAGTTTGGCTTAAAAATCACAGAGGTAAATGAACTGGAAGTTATTTTTGTGTGCAGAACAGGCCCTCCCAGCAGGGAACAAACCCCCAGCCACCAAGAGTCTCCTGTAAAGCCACCAGGACAGCGCAGACCACGCACGGCCCTCTCAGTGGCACTGAGGATGAGCGGGAATCTCCTCCCAGAGCTGCTGGGGAGGTGGTGGAGACGAGAACTGTGTGACCTCGCGTGGATTGCGGCGGTGAAACCACTCAAACCATCCTACCTACAGGCTCCTCAAAGGTTTTGAAGGTAGTGGTGGCGGAGCACAGGCTGTCAGAGGTGTGTCTGCAGGGGTGATGTTGTGGAGTATTTCTTCCCAGCACGCTTTATTCGATGCCATGTTGGATTTGCGCACCCAGCTCTCCTGTCACTGGGCCGTGCTCAGCCTCTGCTCTCTCCTTGCTCTGCCTGCAGGATTGCTCAAGGCTTGGCAGTTATTTCAAGTGCTGAAACACCAACTCGCTCTGACATCTGGGCTTCACTTCGCTTGCAGGGAGTCTGAAGGCTCAAAACCCACACGTGGTTATGAGATGTGACTGGTGCTGGGCTGCTGTTTGTCAGTGAAAGCTGTGCACTTCACCCCGCTGTTACTCACCCACAGAAAAGGCAGCTGAGGAGATGGGTGGCTGGAATTCCCTGCCTGGGGAGAAATGGGTGGGGTGGCAAAAAGCTGCTGTCCTTGGGTGGTTTGTGCTTTTCCTTCAGGGGCTACGAAAGTGCCAGATCTGCCCATGGTAAGGCAAGGCAGGACTGTCCTCATCAAAGTGAGGTTCTTGTACATCCCGTCCTCGGCCTTGCAATTCCTGGATGGGGCACAGTATGATTTAGGCAAATGTCCTAGCCTGACTTCTAGGATGCCAGGATTACCTATGACCACTTCTTTGTGCTTCTTTGAGAGCAAAGATGTGGCACTGATGGTCAACTCTAAAACATGAGACATATGGGTGCTTTGTGTCTCGTGTCTGCTCGCTCTGGGACTTCTGCTCTCAGGCAGCAAACCACCTGCTAGGGAAGGGCAGGCACGGCCTTTGCTGCTCCCACATGACACGACTGGATCTTATTTTATATGTGATGATACCACCCCCGTGGTTCATTTTTTCTGGACACTGTTCAGCACCCGTGGTGTCACTTGCCCCCAGAACCTTGCCTGCAGCGTGGTGCTGCTGTGGCACCGCGGGAGCCTCCGTGCAGAGGGACTGGGGGAGCTGCCTGCTTGCAGCTGAGTGCCGGGGCTCAGGGACAGCTCTCGGTTAGTGCTCAGGCGTCAGAGCGGATTAAAATCATCATCCATCAGGAGGTTTCTCTGGCACTTCCATTTGTCATGTGGCTGCTGCACAAAGCAGCCTCGTCCCTCTCCCTTCTCGGCTCCCCTGCGCAGAGCACAGATGCTCTTTTGTGTGTAGTAGGAGAGGGAGCTGCTGGCTTGCTCTTCCTTAGTGGCCTTAAGGGCCAGTTAATGGTCGGGATGGAGACGGGGGTGGAAAGGGAGAAAACATCTCTCCCGCATTCCGCTGATGCAGAGCAGAAAGCCTGGAAGGCCCTGGCTGTCTTCAGCCTGGAGGTGGGCTTGGCCTGTAAATGGCCAGTTCAGCCACTGGCCGCCAAATCCAGCTCACAGCCCAGGCTCCAAAGCAAAACCTGAGTGCAGAGACTCACAGGATGAGCCTGGTGTTGTATTGGGAATCTGCTGCCAGCTGGGAGCAGGCAAGGGCTGGAGCAGGGTGGGGAGAGTTGGACAGGAGGCAAAAAAGTGCAAGCAGCTGGTAGCTGGACCTGAACCTCTTGCTGGTCAGGGTGTCAGGTATGTGCGTGTGCTTCAGCACTGTTGGTTTGCTTGGCCTGGAATTCAGGTGAGAATGTCTGGGAGGAAATGTCAGGGTTTATCTCACGCTCTGCCTCTCTCTGCTTCCCCAGTGGTGTACGAGCACAGATCCCGGCTGGAGCGATCCTTGCAGAAGGAGCGCGGGGAGCACAAGAAGACGAAGGAAGGTAAGTCTCTTGCAGAGCAGTGGCCAAACAATGCTCCAGCTGTCCCGTGGGGAGAGGCACACGTGGCACCCAGAGCATTTTCTGCCTTCAGTGCAGTGTGTGGCTGTTTGTGAATGCTCCCCAGGTGAGGCTCACAGCTGGTTTGTGTGGAGAGGAGTTAGCTGGCTTCTCCATTGCTCCTGGGCTGGGAGGCGGGTTCTGTCCTCTTACATTCCTACGGATGGCTTCAGTCTAATCTGCAGGGGATAGCACCCATCCTGACGTGTCTGAGCCCTTCAGAAGTGATAGCTATACCTGGCAGTAGATTGCTTTTCCTTAGAAATAGTAACTTTTAAGTGATCTGAAGATGCTGAGCTCTATAAGGACTCTATAATATTGGCATCCCTGCACTCCCCAGTACGCAGACATTACAGGCTGCCACATCCTTTCAAGCTGATGTACAAGAGTAAATATGCACATGCAGGTCCTTGTAAATCCCAGGTCATTTAATTGTCTTCTCTTCTGTTTCTAGATTTTTTAGTCTATAAATTAGAAGCTCAGGAAGCTCTCAACAAGGAGAAGGTAGGTACAGTTTTCTCCTCAGAGTGTCTGTGTATTTGTGTGTGTGTGTGTGTGTATAAGGGTGGTCAAGACCTTTGTGGTACCACCAGTCGTGAGGCCAGGGCTGCTGTCTGCGTGGTATGAAAGATGGTGAGAATGTGTGGTCCTAAAGCAGCTTTGGCTCACTCCATCTTGCAAGGCTGATCGTGTGTGAAGATCTGCTTCATCTTAAGGCTGTGTTGTGCCAGAGCTGTTCTGCTTACTCTCTCCTGTGTGATAGCACAGTGGAAGGGTTACTGCCCGTCCCATGTGCTGGAGTCACAAGGCGAGTTTTATTCCTTTCTCAGAGCATCTGTTGGCAAGATGCTGGGGGAGAGGAACAGCTTTTAGCTTGCTCATCTGTGGGTGAATGTCATCTTGTTGCACGAAGAAACTCATGGATGACTATCTGAATATTCTTACGGCTGGGCAGCTTGCTTGCAATTTGTACTCACTTGGTGGTAATACTTCATACCTTACTGAGTACTTAGCTTGCTGCTGATGCAGTGCCTGGGCGGGTGTTGATGAGTGTTTCACATGCCTTAGGCTTTTCTGGGACCTAATGGCACCATTATTCTTTTTTATTTATTTTTTTCCAGCAAGACTCTATGAACAGATATGGGGCCCTCAGTTCCCAGCACAAGATCTTGAAGGTAAGGTTTTGGTCTGATTTCAGTACTCACCATTTGCTACACATTAGAGTGCTCCCTGGAAGGTAGCTCAAAGCTTTCACTTATCAGAGATGCCAGGGAGAGACCAAGGCCTTCCTGCAGCTAGTGCCAGCCCAGAGGGCTGTTGATCCGTGGTTCTGTGGTGTTGATCCATGTTTCTTCCTGGCTGTTCAGGTTTATGGGACTTTTCCTATTTATTCTGTTGGGCTTTGTATCAGATTACAGCCTTGGTGTATACTTCATTTCAATGGTAGTCTTTGTGCAGCTTATCACACAGGAGTTTTGTTGTTCAGCAAGTTCTTTTGTGTTCCTTCGCATGAAAATGGGCCTCTTCACTGCGTCCTGCCCTGCTGGGCTAAGAGAATGTACTTTAAGGCCAGGTGGGGTGGCTCACAGTGGTTTTAAAGCTTATCACATGCTCTACCTGAACCGTATCACAATGTGAAAGTTGGGTTTTGTTAGCGCAATGCAGCTGTGGTCTGGTGGTGGTGATGATTTTCTTAATGTTGTCTTAAGCTGGAGTGTTTCCAGCCAAGCAGTGATTTAGTTCTGGGACATAGGGAGTGGGCTGGGATCCAGCAGCCCTGAGCACCACCGAGCAGAGCTGGACGTCCAGCTGCCTGCCTTTGGAGTCAAGCTCTGGGAGGACAGAAGCGCAGCTCTCTTGGGCATTATCCAGCTCTGGGAACGCTTCGCAGCAGTGACTTTTCCTCCTCGTAGCAACTGCAGCCTGAGCAGCGTGCTCCGGTTTGCTTCTCTCCCAGGGACAGTGAGAGCACTTCATCCTGGCTCTCTTTCTCTTACTGCCTTTTATTGGGAGGAATTTTTCATCTATTTTGTAACTGCATTTACAGCTGCTGAAAGACAGGCAAGCCCTTGGGACTGAAGTGTGGTGGATTACAGCTTCCCCCTCCTGAAAATGCAGCATTCAGCTCTACTTGCAGCTAGCTATGGGGCTTAGAATAACATTTGTTTCTGGAGCACAGGCAAAAAATGCTTCCCACTTGTACTAGCTTCTTGACAAAGAAGACTGCTGCCAGCAATATCATTACCGAAGAAGCAGAATTGGTGATTGACGTGTAATGCTGAACAGAAACGACGAGCCCTGTTAAGCTGAAGGTCCCAAATGTGACCAAAGACTTCTGTGAATCCACACCAGCATTATCTGGCTGTGGTGTTTGTGGCCACTGGTGCTGTACCTGACAGCCTGGGTCATGGTGTGACCCCACAGCACAGCTCTGTAGCCCACGGTTGTCTTTCTTTAGGTTTGTTTTCTTCTGCTCACTGCCCTCCTCTGTCACCGTTTAGTTTTGCTGCGTGCGGTTGGAGACGAGGGGCTCTGCAGGGAACCACTCCACAGAGAAGGCACCGTCTGGTGCTGGTTGGGGTTCAGGATGCTGGGGGGGGGGTGTCAGCAGGAAGCCCAGCTCCTGGACAGTGGGATCTGGGCTCTCCTCAGAGCTGTGAAGGTGCTGGGGATGACCCTTGATCAAGCCCCCATGAGGGTCTCTGCTGAGACTGCTGGCACTGCTGCTGTTCACCACGTGGGCTTTCCTGATGCACCAGGTACCAAAGGAGAGCTTTCAGTTTTGCACTGCCTTTTGCTAGCTGCTTACAGAAGAAAGGGATCATGCTTGTTTGACTCCTGAGCCGTTCTGATCTGTAGTGAAGCTCTCTGTGTCTGATTAACGTCTGCAACAGGCAGGCCAGTCTCAAGGGCTTGGCTTTGTCCAAAAATAGCGGCTGCAGCAGTTGCCTGTGTCTGGATTCCTGCTGGGGCCAGACTTCATCTCCTTACAACTCCTTTCATCTTCTTGAGTGAAGATTGAATTTTTTTTTTAGCATCTTTCTGTAGAACGCCTCCTGGCTCTCACGAAACACGCAGGCAAGGAGGCGGGCAGCTTTAAACAAAAGCCTTGTTCACATGGGCTTCCTGAAACTGCCGGGACCTGGAAGCTTGCAGCGAGGTGTGCCCTTCCTTTGCTTGTGGGCAAAGCACCCCGCCACCGATCCCGTTTTGTACAATGCTGTCTACAGAGCTGCTTTCTGAATCGCAGCAGCAATGTGTGGTTTTACAGGACTTCTGGTTTGTTCTTCCCCCTCGTCCCTGCCTGTTTCCCCAGACACACCGGTGAGATGCAGCTGGGATGCACCTTGGGCTCCGCGTGTTGCCCGAACAGCAGGGGAAGGTGGGACAGGAGGTTTTGGTGGCCTGAGCTCACGTGGCTGGGACGTGGGGTTCCTGATTTCTCCCACATTAGCTGACTTCTCCCAGTGCTGCAGCACTGCCATGGTGGGCAGGGTCACAGCGATACGTGACAGCAGTGTGCTCTCTGTAGTCCCTCACCCCTCTGTTTGTGCATGATTTCCACAACGCTCATGGGCAGTGTCCCGCAGTTTCTGCTTGGTTAAGCACAGCAGCATCTCTGAGGCAGGAGGGGAATGATGTGAGCCAGATGGGCAGCTCTGGACATGAGAGGTTCCTGGCTTCCTCGGGGCTTTGCTGGCTCGAGAATGCTCTGCTTCCAGTTCTCTAAAATAATAACTTTAAAAAAAATTGCATGTAGCATATTCTGGGTCAACTGTCCTGCAGCCACCACACAGCTCAGCATCTTTAGGTCCCTCCTGAAGTTTTCATACACCAGTCCCAGCCTCAGTAACGGGCTAGGAGTGAGGATGCTCCGCATGCTTCCTGAGATGGGCTGGGCCCAGGTGCTCTGGGTGACCTTGGCCAAGGCAATTCTCCATTGAGCTTCCTGCTGCTGTCAGAGGATGAGAATTCCCCCCCTTCTTCCTGACCATGAGCATTTGGGGGACACACAGCACCTGCCAGACAGAATATGGGCTGGAAATTAATTGACCCGAGCTGATGAGGACTTCAGCTTCCTTGAATTGTTCAGGGTTTCTTGTTAAAAACCAATTCTCACATGCTAATGTTGGTGGTTTCTCTGAGGTGTTCAGTATCCAAATGATTTGAGGGGTCTGGTTTCCCTGCGCTGCTTTCTGCCAGTGGCTGTGATGGAGCTGTAAGTACCCAAAGTCTCTGAAAGCCAGAGCAGAGATCTTTTTTTTATCCTCTTTAGTTTCCTTTCTGCTTCTGTGATCTGATTAACCCAACATCCTTGTCTCTTCTTTGTTCTCTCTCTGGGACCTCTTCATACTGAAAGCTTTTTCTTCCATTGCGTGTATTTTTGGAGCATAGTTATTTCTCTTCTTTTAGCTAAGGATAATTGCTCCGGGGGAGAATGCCTGGGACACAGATACTTTGTTTTACTGGGGATAAATGCCAGCATCGATAGCATTTAGAAGGTTTTTTTTTTTTTTAAAAAAAAAAAAAAAAAAGACATTTGTTTTACAGGAAGGTTAATTGAAACTGCTGCCTGAGTCCTGAGGAGCTGCTGTGTGGAGGGGCCAGGGTTCACCTGGGAGCCAATCCATCTGCATACGTAATTGGTGTTGACAAACTGAAAGTGGAAGGGTCCCTGAGTTACCATGGGGACCAGAAAGGAGGTGAATTCTGGTTCAGTGGGTCTGAGCAAAAGGATGTCTCGGCGTGTTTTCTTCTCGGGCTCTGCGAGACGGGAGAGGAGGACATAGTATGTTGCAAAGCTGTTACCTGCTGAGTTCTGGCCTGCCTCAAATATGGTCTGGGGTCTTGTGGGTGTCCTGCTGTCCTGGTGGTTGAGTCCCATGGTGATACAGGGAGTGTGGGCCTCTGTGTCAGAGGACGTGGTGTCTGTGCAAAAGGTCTCCTGCTCCAGCAGCTTGGAGCAGTGGCTGGGAGAACTGCCAGGCTATTGAGGAGCAAACCAGGCAGGGATAACCAGAGCCTCCAGGCATCTGTGTGCTAAGTGAGCGGTAATACCTGGGTGCAGAAAGGCTGTGGGGGTCAGACCTTCGCCCTGCTTCAAGGTGAGCTACTTCTATAACGCAGCAAATGGGCTGATGCTCCCTACACCGTGGGAACATTTATCCTTGCAGGTAATGCCGTCCTTCTGCATCTCTGGGACTCGGGGAAGGACCCAGGATTTGTGCTGTGGATCACCAGCATTTGGGTTGATATCAGCTGAGATTAGAGCCTGAGTTGCTCTTACTGAGTGCTGGGGAGGAGTAGGAGTGTTCTTGGCCGTGTCCCAGAGCCTCCATCTCTCTTTCAGGCAGGCATGGACTTGCTCACACATTTCTCTTACAGCTGAGTAGCTTCTAGGGAGATCTCCCATACTGCTTCACAAGGCAGAGTATTTGGCATTTTACATCCCTTCTAAACCAAAGAACAATTTTTTTTATCTGGAATTTTTAGTTGCCTTATTGGAGGAACCAAAGTCTTGTCTGTCTCCCTAAGCAACTCATTAAACAGAGACACTTGAGTGGCACTTGACAGCAGTTAAATTACTCCTCCCCTCCTTAATTGTACTGACTTCTTTTTATATTCAGAACCAGCATGAAGACGTCAAGAAGCAGCTGCTTGACCTGCAGCTGCAGCACAACAGCTTGAAACTGGAACATCGTAAGACACTGGAGACCCACAACCAGAAGTACGCCCAGCTGCAGCAGGAGAAGGATAATGAAGTCACAAACTTGCAGGGTAAGTGTGATGGAGAGCCAAGAAAACACCAGGTAGAGAAAGGGCCATGAAGATCTGAGCTCGGGAGAGGACAGTGGCTCTTCTCCAGGCCTTCCAAAAGGTCTGGAGAACTGTAGGAACACCTGTGTGTGACTTTTTGTTATATAGCCCCATGGGAGACTCTGTTATCTTGGATTTAACCAGTCTTTGAGTTCACTAGGGTTCAGAGACCCTGCACTGTTGTACTGTGTGGGCATCCCTGGCTTCTGTCAGCAGCAACAGCACTTCTTGTGGTATTTTCAAAGCCTAATTTAATTTTGCTGACTGCTTTTACTGCAGCTGCTTCTTACTGTATTTGTGTGGATTTGCAGAGCCAGGTGAGATGAAAACTTTGTGCCAAGTGCTGACCACATTCAGACTGAAACAGCCCATGTCCCAAGGAGGGGACACTCAAAATGGATGAGACACCCCAAAAGTAGGAAGTGTGAGGCTAAGGCAGAGGTATGTGCCTGTAGTTCCATTGTAGGCTGGGCAGAAACAAGAGGTTTATCCACCAGGTAAGCCTGCCTTCCCCTGTCCTTTCTGTAGTGGGAAGGTGTAGCCAAGTTAGCAGAGATACTTTTTGTGCAGAGAAATAACATCATGATATTTAGAGATCCCATCTATTTCAGCGTATATTTTTCACTTCTCTGTATGCTTTTTTTTTTTTTTTTAAATAAACCAATTTCTGTTCCTGAAACACCAGAATTCTCCAAATTCCAACACTTAAGCTTGGGAGAGAATTAAACACTTTTTGTAATTAATGATGTAGGTCTATAAAATGCATTCAATATGCAAGTATTGCAGAGAAGGCTCAATCCATTTAATTCCTAAAAAAAAGTTGCTTCTATTTCGTCTACTGCTTAATTAGATCACTTTTTTTTTTTTTTTTTTTTTTTTTTTAAGATTCACATCTGCTCTTACTTAAATTAGGTCTGGGAGAGTGACAACTGCTGTCACTTGCACCAGCAGAGCCCTAGTACCTGAAGAGCACTTATGAGTTAAAAAGAGGAACTTGAGCACAAGCAAGCAAAACCTAAACATCTGATTCAATCTCACTCCTTGAAATATGCAGCCACCAATGGAGTAAGAAAATTAATTCTGCCACGGGAAAGAATAATGATCAGAAAAGCAATCTGAAGAAGGAGGCTAGTCAGGAAGGTCAGCCTAAGGCTGAGATGCATTAATATTCTCTGTGCACCTTCCCAGGCTGCTGCTCACTTGGTCCCGTCTCTTTTCCGTGCTTTAAGCTCAAAGCTGGCTACTAAATCTTCCCTTAAGAGGAAGTACTGGTAACCATGGCATACAAAAGAGCAAGACAGTCTTCTGAGAAGTGGCAGAGAGCTAGCAGCATTGCTAATGCCTCATTTTCTTTCCTTATGTTCCATTAGTGCTTTCTATATATAATGTGTCCTCAGGAGAGGCGCTGGAAGATGTGCCTCCACCAGCAGGTAGAGTGAAGGAGAGGCTTCTGAACAGTAGGCACCGCTCCGAGTTGTTGGAGTGGAACTGAGGGATTAGTGCTGTGAAAAGGAAACCCTTGCCAATGGGGTGCTGGGGGAAAGCAGAAGCCCACAGAAGTATGAAGGAGCTGGGTTTGATGGTTCCTTGTTACTTTACGGTTTTGGGGCAGAGCTCTCAGCCTGGCGACAAAGCTGTCTGGATGTGTGTGGTGTGGGGACTGAGGCCGTTCTACCATGCAACCCAATGGTTGTGATGCCGTTGGGGTGGTTGCACCCTGTTCCTCAAAATCCCTCCTTCTGGAAGTGGTTTTGAATGCCAGTTAACAGGCTATGAGTATATGCTCTTGCTGAGCCAGCTGAAGCTTCCTGATCTTGTTAACATGGACCTTTTTAATCCTGTTTGCCTCTTTTCCCCCTCCTGCTGCGTTATGATCTATTTTCTCTTCTGCTTTGTAAGAATTGCAGTCTATTTATGCTGCGTTTCACACCCCAGCACAGTCTGTCCTCTGCTGTTCCCCCACACTAATTCCACGCTTTCCATTTTTCCCTCATTGCACACTGGCACAGGCTGCTCTGAAGGCAGAAGGCTGGGTTTGATCACTGCTGAACTTGTGTTACAGATAAAAGGGCCCTGTAGCTATAACTGAAACTTTTCTCCTATTGATGCCATTGATTAAAACCCCCTGGCGACGTTACTTGGAGCAGAACTTCACACCTCTGCCATGCTGGTGGCAGAGGAGGGACCTGCCTTGGCACGAAGGTTTTGATTTCCAGGTTCTGAATGTGCTTTGAAGATGTAGATGTGACTGAGGGATTGGCTCAGGGAAGCTCTGCTTCCCCTGGACACCTCTCCCCCACTTGAGATGCCTCTGGTTCTCTTGAAGGGCTGCAGGGATGTCTTTGCTGTGCAGCTTTGTGAGCAGTAGTGGTCCTGGAGCCTTCTTGGCTCCTTCTAATGTTAAATCTTTAACACAAGGGAAAAACACAGTTAGCAACCTCAATAGCACCATCCTGTCTCAGGGGTGGGTGTTATAGAAAGATATACCCCTGTAATTCGAAACATCTACCATCTTGAGCTGAAATCGTGCATGCGATTCAGCCTGCAGCCGAGTGACTGTCCTGCTAGGGGAAAAATTCCCCTCCCTGTCACAGCAGGTGCAGCAATTTCTGCTTGCAGAGAAATCCTAGTGCACGCAGTTAGGGATATTTTAAGAGAGCTTCAGGCTCCAAAATAAGGCTGACATTTTTTGTGTCAGTCTTTCTTTTTATTTGGAGAACATATAGTTATCTACAAGGCACTGAAACGTAAGTTTGTGGCTTGTCATTGAAGCACTAAGCGTGCAGAGAGCTTGAAAGGAGCCCAATCTGGGAGCTGCGAGGCACAAGCTTGCTACTTAATAGCACGGGAATAAACATCCCTGAGGACCAAGTTGTTCTATGCTTGCTTTTTGTTTGCTGTGTGTTTTTATTTGTACCATCCTTTCAAGAAGCTGCTTCTCGGTGCAGCTGGGGAGAAGCTGTGTTGAATCTGTGGTGTGTTCAGGAGCCCTGCAGAGCTCTCCTCGTGTCTCTCAGCCCCCAGGTTCCTGAGGTGGGGGGCACTGACTGCTGCTTTCCCTGCTCTCCAGCTGCAACGGATAAGGGAAATGAAGAAATAAATCAAATTATTTTGAAAGCGAGCACAGCAAGAGCCTGCCCCTGCTAGCAACAGTTAGCAGAGTCACTCTGGAGAGGAGCAAGATCCTTGGGTGGGCAGGAGTGCTGGAAGGAACAGTAATTTGGGTCTGGTAGGTCTGTTTGGCTAGCTCCTGGCTAGTGCTTCACTACAGTTCCTGAACTTGCAGAGAGACTGTTGTGGTTTAACCCGGCCGGCAGCTGAACACCACACAGCCGTTCGCTCACCCTCCCCCCTCCCTCTCTGGGATGGGGGAGAGAAACGGGAAAGTGAAGCCTGTGGGTTGAGATAAAGACAGTTTATTTAAGAGAGAAAATAATAATAATAATAATAATAATAGGTACAAACAAGTGATGCACAATGCAATTGCTCACCACCCGCTGACCGATGCCCAGCCCAACCCCGAGCAGCCGGCCCCCCACCCTGGCTAGCCACCCCTATATATTGTTCAGCATGACGTCAGATGGTATGGAATACCCCTTTGGCCAGTTTGGGTCAGCTGTCCTGGGGCTGTCCCCTCCCAGCTCTTGCTGCCCCCCCAGCCTGCCCGCTGGCAGGACAGAGCGAGGAGCTGAAAAGTCCTTGGCTTAGTGTAAGCACTGCTCTGCAGCAATTAAAACACCAGCATGTTATCAGCACTCTTCTCATCCTAATCCAAAACATAGCACTCTACCAGCTACTAGGAGGAAAAATAACTCTGTCCTAACTGAAACCAGGACAGAGACGTGTGAGGTTTCAGAAGAATTAACGGTAAGGAAGAGACACTGCACCTGCAGAAATAGCTCTCTTAAGTGAATTTGTTCTTCTCTTGCAGATACGGTCTTTAAACTCAGAGAAGAGAGCAAGCTTCTTCGCAAGGCCCACCAGGAAGTTCACTCCCAGCTCCTTAATGCCCAGGTAATCCACAAGGGGATGTCTGGGGCCATGTGGGACAACCTTTCATTGGGGCCTGGGTGCACTGGGTGCACGCCCTCCCTAATAAGAAGTCTGGTTAGTAACTGCATTCCTACATGGTGAGTTGCCTAAAATAGTGCTGGTGGGAGCAATAGAGAGGCTTTCTGGACAAATTTTCCAGCCTGGAATCTGTCCCAATAGCTGGAAACACAGATGAACCACTGGGACTCGTGTAGCTTAAGTGAGCTTGAACCAGCTTATTCCCACCTCTGGCTCACCTCCTGTCAGTTACCTGCATCTCACATGCTTCTACCAGAAATGATGACAAATTGCCTCTGCATATACCTATAAAACTAATTGCAGAGTCAAACAGCAACGCAGAGGTGCCTTGCCGAGCTTGCTGGGAATACAAGTAAGTGCTCAGCAACCTTGGAAGAAAGGTCTCCTTCTGTCTCCTTTTGAAGCATTAGTGGGGGTAGACCTTGAAAAGATTCAGAAAGATCTTTGTAAACAAAATGTCACTGTGCAGTAATGAAGGTGTTGGAGGGAGGTTTTAAATCTGGAGACCAGGTCAGAGATGCAAGCAGGGTTGGCTCAAGGCTAGAGAGCCAGCGAAGCGTGAAGTCTTGTTGGTATGGCATTGTGCTCGTGCTCTGCAGATGGTGTAAGCCTCTCCAGCACGCTGCAGTCCTGCCATCACAGGGTGCTGCTCACCCAGCTCCAAGGGGGAGCTGCCAGGTGACCTGGAAGAAGGGAGAAAGTGTGCTGGGAGCAGTAGAAGGCAGGGATTTAAGATCTCTACGGCTTCTTTCTGACTCTTGTACTGAGTCAACACACAAGCAGCTTTGTGACTGTGCTTTGTTAGAAGTCGCACTGCAGGCGGGATTAGCCTTGCCTGTTGATTAACGGCCTCCTGCTAAGAGTTGCCTTGGATTATAGGATGAGCTTGAAGCAAGGAGCTAGATGGGGTTGGGTGCTGCTGACAGCTGATTCTTCTCCTGAACTGCAGGCTGCGTTTCTACTAGAAGCATAGGGGTGGTGGCTTTTGATTTCTACAAGATTGCTCTTGGGTCCTGGCCTGAGCTGCCGTGCAGAAACAGGGATTGAGCGGCTCCAGAGCACTGCAGGTAGCTGCTTGTTCCAGTCAGGAAGCCCAGGTCCCTGACACCACAGGCAGCTGCCATTTGACAGCTCTTTGGCTCTTGTCAGTGTGGTTTGAGGGAACTCAAGTGGACTCTTGGTGTTCCTGACTTCCCTGCCTTCCGAACTGGCGCCTACCGCTGTGCTGTTCTAATACGTTCCTCCTCCATGAGGTTGCAGCAGGCTGGTGGGGTTGTCCACATGGACGCCTGCAGTGTGCTTCCTGAAAAGCAGAGACCTTGGGTCTCCCAAGGGGTCAGTCCAACAAGCCCTTACCAATAACGGAAGCATCAGGTAATCACAAGCTTCTCCAGTGCTACTGGCAGGCCTCTGTGGCAGTGCAGCCTCTGTGGCAGTGTGGCTCAGCCTTCACCTGCAGGCCTTCTGCCCAAACTTGCAAAGTAGCTCTGAGCGTTACTGCTTGGCAGCTCGTTCCCAAGAAACACGGAGAGCTGGTCGGTCCCCAGCAAGCAGGGCTCTGCCGCTGACAGCTCGGGGATCAGGAGGTCCCGGGTCTGCCACGGTGTCAGCTCTGCGTTTGTCCTGCTGGGTCAATGCAGGGCGCATTTGCGTTGGGCACAGCAGGTAGGACCTTTTAGAGAAAGCTGGCTGGAGACAGTTAATGCTGCTGAGCTGAGCATTTCTGGATTAAACAACACGGTGGCACCAGTTTAGAGGAGTAACTTGCGTTCTAGATGTCGAGTTCACTTTTCAGAGATGCTGATGTGTTCCCCAAGCCTTAGCCAGATGACTGAGCCCACAGCAGCTGTCACATCAGCTGCTCTGCAAGGTAAAATGAGGCACGGAAGAACAGAGCACTGTGTGCACAGCTTGCTATGACAGGGTACCAGCAGCCTGTGGGCACCTGTGTGTGTGCTGGTCTCATGCTGCCTCCCCTCTGGGCAGCCCACCTGCGCAGCCTCTCCACGGGCACGAAGTTTGCTTCCATCTGTCTCGTTCTGGCTGGAAGCAATCCCCTGCTAGGGCGACATCCCATGAACAGCTCTTGGCTTCCTTTTCCTTTCCTCATTCTTTTTTATTTTAGCTTTGCTGAGTTGTTTTGTTGGCTTTTTGTTTTGTTTTAATGTTTGTTTTAAGGTCAAATTTCAGGGGGAAGAACTGAAATCAACAAAGCCTGCTCAGGAATTAATTTCCTGCTAAACTTTCCTTGCTGCTTGGAAGCTTTCCTGCTCTGCCCAGTCCCCACTCTGGTCCATTTCCAGGTACCTTGGCAAGCACATGAAAAGCTCTCTCCCCTCACTTCCCTATAAATAATGGGGGTAGGAGCGGGGAGCTTTTCCTGGATAGCTTTTTCAAGCTCTCCTTTTCAGGGTTGGATCTGGAAGAAAAAAGCTGCAGTAGAAAGAAAAGAGTTACATTTGTTTAACAGTCCAGGAGAATCGATATTTCATTTGTCTTGCAAAGTAAATTGAATTGTCAAGTGGAATTATGCCAATTATTGTCAGCCCCTCTGAGATGAACACATCCATAGAGAAATACCTCCACAGGAGAAAAAAGCTGACCTGAATGTACATGAGAGGCACAGGAGGAGAAGGAGCCACATCTACAAGAGCCAGGACGGGATTTTTGTGCAAAAGCAGGGGTTATGTTAACAGCTCATGCAGTAAATAGCATTGCTCAGAGTGTTGGTGTTGTGGGTCAGCGTTTCCAAGGTGAAAGAATGCAGTGAAATAAGATGCAAGACTGGCAAAGAGACAATACAAAATATCTGAAATCTGGAGGGAAAGCTGGAGACTAGCTTGGGCTTGTGATTAATGGCTGTGGATTATCTCCAGCTGTATATATGTGGCTTCTTTTTTGGGGGGGTGTATCTGTGCTGTGCAACTGGCCACAAGAATGGCTGTTCTCAGCAAGGAGTTGTTCAACCCTGTTATGTGAGGTTTTTCTGTACCTCTCTTCTTCCCTCAGACCCAGATGGAAGAGTTCAGGCAGCTCAAGGAAGCTCTGCAGAAGATGCCAAGCTTCAAAGGAGGAGGAGGAGGAGGAGGAGGGAAGGGGCAGCAGCAGCTCCAGGTTCTGAAGGAGCAGCCCCTGGGGCCAGGCAGCAGCCAGCTGCAGCTCATGAGGCAGAAGGTGTGGTGCTCCTGAGTAGCTGGGAGGTTTTCCAGGCCTTCTGGGGGTTTTCAGCACTGGACTTTGAACTTGAGGGAATGCAGTCTGTTCCTCTGATGCTCACTCTTTTCCTTTCTTCCCTGCAGGCTTTTCCAGTCAATCTGGAGAATCGCCCAGCTGGGAGCCTGCTGGCATCGCAGGTCTCGGGGATGCGGAAGCAGGCAGATGGTCCTCTGCTGCCGGGCCAGAGCTCCTACAGTAACAACGGCCCCAGGTCACAGGGGAACGTGCTCGTTACCCACCAGGCCCCTCTGCAAGATGCCAATTTGCCGCCGGAGGCTCTGCCAGCTTGGCCAGCAGGACACGGGGACAGCCATGTCATCCGATTCACCCGGACCGTGAACAGCCTGCCGAACGGGAACCCAGTAAGTTCTGCAGACCGGGTGCTTGTTGTCTCCCTGAGAGCATGCACTGTGGTCTGGGCACTAGGAGGAACTGCTGAATCTGTCTCACTCCAGAAGCCTGTATTTAAAAAAATAAATAAATAAATTACTAATTTCTCTTGGAAAAGGAAGCCAGTTCACTAGGGACTGGGTTTGCCTTTTGCATTAACCTTGTTAATTTCCTGCGGTCTGCACTAAAATAAGAGATTCTTGTCTTATTTCAGGATTGTGAACAGCAGTGAGAATACTTGGGAGCTGCTGTGCATATTGTGAGCTTGTTCTAGTGAGCACAGTGAGCAACAATAACTGCCAATGTGACAATCATCAAAGTATAGTTAGATTACAAATGCAATTGCTATTATTATTGCAATGTGTTTCTTTGCTTAAGAGTTTGTGGTGCTCCTTTCTCTTGGAGATGTAGCTACCTGAGATGAGACATGCCTGGATCTCATAGGATCCAAATCACTTCCTCTTGGCTGCATGGAAGGAGAGTGACCTCTCTTATTGCAGGCTGGCTGGACAGGGCAGTGGATTTGTTCTGGAGTATTCTGAGTCTGTGGTTCCTTGACAAAAGATTTCTGGCCCCTGAGTGTGAAATGCAAGAGAGGTCTGAAAGAATACAATAAGGTTAGGAGCTTGTGTGTGTCCTGAGCACATCTGTGTGACCTCTCTGCAGGATGTAAAGATGGTGATGCGCATTCACGTGAACAGCCACGAGGAAGGCCAGGCTCCCGCATTGTCACTGTCTGATCGGAAACAACCCCCTGCAGCAGAGAAGCCCAAGATGCCAGACAACCACCACTCAACAGGGAGCAAACAACTGCAAATGCAAAGGTTGGTGATGCAAATTTCCCCTCTACTCTCTGTCCTCAGGATCAGAGGTACCACATAGCCTAATCTCGAGTCTTGCTCCATTTGTGCTTCTTGTGGTTTCTACTTGGAAAAACAATTGAAGAAAGCATTATTTATTTAGCCCTTCATGATCTACTTCTTTTAACTGCATGCTGCTGCAGGCATCCATCTCAGCCCAAAAGCAGAAGATTGGTCATGCTGCAGGCACTGCTGCATGAACGCAGCCTGTGTGGGTGCTGAGCTGGCAAAAGAGGAGCAAGGATTGCAAAGATTCTGTGCTATTGGAGCACTCTCTGTAGGGTGCCTTTGTACTTGACCTGCTTGTTAAAGGGATTGCATTTGGAGGAGGGAAAGGAGTTACTGCTGAGTGAGATTAGGTCAGTGTGTGTTTCCCACTAGCTGGAGTGGAGGGTGGAAGCCATTCATCTTCAGCACCAGGGGTGGCTAAGGAATTCCTTCCCTTCCTCTAAATAAGAGTCATTAAGTTGTGTTTTAGAGCCACAGTTTGCTCATTTTGAGCTGGGAAAGAGCATTCACAGGAGGGTGTGATGGGTTCCTGCAGGTACCAGGGTGGGTGATTACTGCAGTGTGGTATTTGTATTGCTGTGGTACCTGGGAGTCTAGGCAAGGACCGGGATCCTGTTGGGATCCTGTTGTACTGGATGCTGCACAAGAGGAACTGTTTTGTGTCTTAGCAGCGCTCACAAAAGACAAGTCTGCTTTGTAAAAAGGAAGAAAATGTCTTTCTGAGGCTGTAATTCATCAAATTCTGGCCAGAATCCAAAAACTGACTCAGAAAATAGTGCTTCCTTATTTAACTTATTTATCATCTGTGTGTGTCCAGGTCATATCTGTGCAGTTTACTGGAGAGGAAGGAAAATAATTCCTGCTTTATTTGTAAAAGAGACTTTGGGATCTCATTCCAAACTATCCATCAGCTAGATTCCACTAATGCATTTTATTTGCCCTGTTTGTTGTTCACTTAACCTGCGATCTTTTCAGGTCAGAGATTGTGCTCTGCATGTTTTTTCAAAGGCTAGTGTCCTCCCCACGCTGCTTCAGTAGGCAACATCCTCTGTGAAACTCAAAATGCAAATGTTGGCCTTGTTTTGGCAAATGACTTCCCAAGGACAGAAACCATGCTTTTCCTGTCCTGGATCTATCATCAAGAAGTATTGAGCAGCTGGAGGCTGTCGTTTACATCAGGTAGTGTTTGTGATATGAGTGCAAAACCCAGCTTTCTTGGGAGGTGCCAATGCTAAGAACAACACTGAACTGCAGAAGGGGCCGTGCGTCCCGTGCCAAGAACTGTTGCAGGAGGTGGCTGAGACCAGCAGATTCCAGATGGGAACTGTTGGTCTTGATGGCCTGTTTGCATGATGATGGCTTTGCAATGGGAAATCTGAGCTAAAGGCTGGGCTGTGGTTTTTCTTACTTGTAAGTCTGTGTGGTAGTAACATGCTGGCTTCCAAAAGCTGCTAAAGCTGGGGCCACTTGAGAGCCTTAGGCAGGGAGAAGCACTGAACTGTGGTGGAATTACAGCTAACCTCACCAAATAAGGAAAGAAAATACTTTTCCCATGTTCACCTTAAAAACAAACAAGCAAAAAAACACCACCAACAAAACAATGTGCCAACACTTCATTTCAATTATTTGTCACTGTTCTGTTTGTACAAGGGAAAGAGACAAGCTGTACAAGAGTTTTATAAAGAGACATTGATTAAAGCACCTATCCTAGTTGCAAATCTTAATAAAGAGCTTGTAACAGACAATGGAAACTAGCAATTCTGTATTGCAGCTCTTCTATTTATTTTGAAGCATATATTTTTTCCTCTCATAGGTCTGAACTCTGCAGTTTTACTTCAGCATTTTTCATTTTAAACAAAGCTGGAACATAGAGGATTTCTGGTTTTGGTATTTTCGAAGAAACATAGATTTATGTATTTGGGTGTGTGTGAGGCATGAGTAAACGTCAATTTAGAGTTGGAGTTTATTGCTATATGGATGTGTTACCATATCAGCTAAATAAGATTAAGGCAGTTCTACAAATTGTGTTTATAAAGCATAAATTAGGTGGCACGAGTTCTATTTCACGTAGCTGCTGCTGCCATTGCTATTTTGCAAAAAAAATGAATCAGGACAAACTTGTGCATGCGCTGTAGGTTGGTTTTTTTGTCTGGCATTATGAAATGGCATTTTGAAATTTCTCTTCCATGTGCTGAGTCAGGAGGTGTCTGTTTTGTTTCGTTCTTTTGTTGCAGCTGGAAGGACATAGTCAACAAAGTGAATGCCCAGATGGACGGTGCCCAAGTGCACAGTTACCCCGAGAGCCTTCACCTTGATCCCAGGCCTGGGCAAGAGGCTCAGAAGGGCAGCTCACAGCCACCGGGTCAGAAGAGAGTAGCAGAGCATCAAACAGCCGACAGGGGAGGCGAGAAGGAGAAGACAGATAATGAAGAGCTAGAAATGGGTACGTTCTCCCTAATTCCATGCTGTACAGCACTATTTTATAGCGGGGTCCCTCCAGACTGCTGTTCTGACAAGACGATCTCAGCCTTCTATAGGAGCTGGCTTAATCCTGTTAGTGGGTTTGTTAGTTTAGGGCAGAAAGGCCTCATTTCTCAGGTGAGATTTATCAGCTGGCGTGAAACTGCAGAAAATGGCTGTTAACTGATGAGATCCTTGGGAAAGTTACAGTGGGTGGGCATGGGCCCACAGCACCTCCATGGGCCCAGTAAGAAAAGGAAAGTTGATGTGACTGCAGCTTACGTGTATAAGAAGGAAGCTACAGATTCCTTGTGGAAGCAAATAAAGATGAAATTGAAAGTGTATTACAGCTACCCAGTCGGGCAGTGGGGAGCTAAAACAGGCTCTTGGGAAATCTCCAGACTGAGAACATTTGTGTGGAGATGCTGTGCTGTGCTCAAGGAGTCAGGGTGAACACTTGCTGAACAGAGTGCGTTCCTGCCAACAGACCCTGTGTCGGGTCTTCCATGTGTGTAAATAACCTTTATGAGTCGGAAGTTAGTTAATTGCCTCTGTCAAAAAGATACTGATGAGGTGCAGATGTGACTGATGCCAGTCCTGCATCTTGCTAGGCTGAGGCAGTGTCCATCAGGTGGCTTTCCGTGCAAGTAACTGAGGGCTTGAGTGCAGGAGGGCAGGGAAGGTGGGAACTTGGGCTGCTCTAAGGATCCCCTTTGAAATGCTGACTTGCATCCTATAGGCATTGTAAAGGTGACCAGATCAGAGTTTTTGTGTTTTGTGAGCTCCCTTTTTGTGAGTAGGCTTGTTTGGTTTTAATCCAGAGACTACTCTAATAACCGTCTCCCTTCCTTGTAGATGCAGGAATGATTGAGAGGGAGAACTTGCACTCTCAGAGGGAGACTGTTGTCCAGGAGCCCATGGTAAGAAATGCAGCCGTGCTGTCATCAGGACACATCCCTTCCTCTAAATAAGAATCCATCCAGTAGTCTCATTTAAGTAGACGCTTTCCCAGAAGTCTCTATAATGTGTAACTCCAATTTCCTTTCTGGTTCTGGAGGGATTCAGATGGGTAGTGAAAATTGAGGTTTTTTAGTTTTAGAACCGTCAGTGTGCTCGGTGAGATGTATGACAGGAGAAGTGCTATGAAGCCAGCACTGCCTGTCTGCTTGGATGTCAAGACAATTCTTCATCTCAGTTTTCCCATTTAAAAAAAAAAAAAAAAAAAGATAGAACTAGAGGTTGGGAAAAGACAGGGGAATGCTGCTAAGAGTAATCGGTGGTCTGTTCTGGGGGGACAATGCTCCTGTGCTCTCACTGGTGTAGTGACAGGCCTTCCTTCTGAGATCTGGGTCCCGTCTGGGTGACAGCTTTTCCCAGCTCCTTGGCTTGCTGCTGATGGTGGGCTCGTGTTGGCCTCTGCCTCCCGAGTGGGTATCTTCTCTGGTACTCACACAAGGCTTTTCTTGTCCAGATGCCAGATGATGCTGCAGATCCTGCCCAGGATCCCAATAACCAAGGTGAGGATGAGTTTGAGGAGGCTGAACTGGAGAGACCTGACTTTGAAGAGAAGGTGGGAGGTTTGGAGAAGTTCAAGGAACCCAGCCTGAAAGAAGAGTCTAAGGAGAAGCCACTGAAGGTGACTGACACAAGGGCAGCCAGTAGGGGTGCAGGGAGAGATTCCTGGCTGTGAATGGGGTGAGTGGGGAAGGCAGAGAGCTTAAGGGCTCAAAGAAAAACAGCACGTTCCTGCACGGACCCATAATGCTGCTGCAAGGATGTGGCAGGCAGGAGAAACCTCTTTCTGAGCAGTAGGTCAGTACCAGAACTCATTCTGGCCCTCAGCTTGTTGAAGTTAGCACAAGTAATTGCAGTACCTACATGGCTGGACAGACATGGAACAGGAGATGGCTCACTCCATGGCTATCACTGTAGCTGTATGCTCTTTTTTAGCACTTCAGGTATTAAAACTAGAGACAACAACAGGAGCCTATGCTTGGGGTCTGGTCAGTGCAGCCCTTGCTGTTTGTGGGCATGCAGCAGACTCCTGACAGCAGTGATAAGGTGCAGAAGCTCTGCTTTCTTGTTTGCCTGCTTGCAGGTGACAGCCATTTATTTTGCAAAGTGTTGCTTGCTGTCTGAAGCCAGGCTCTGCATCAGGGAAATATCAGTTTGTTTTGACATGCACCTGAGTGTTGCTTGTTTTTAAAAGGAGTCTTTTATCTGTCAGGTTCTAAAGTCATGATCAATGGTGAGGTTAGAAAAAATAAATCCAGGCCAATTTAATCAAGCAAGGAGGATATCTTTCAGATGGAGCCATGCTGCATTCCCTAAAGCTCAACCGTAAATAACTTGCAGATACTTGATGCCTTGTATAAAGAGAAGTGTTGGTGAGAACCTGTGTTAACAAGTACCACTTCCCTGAAAATGTTTGTTTTACAAGCTTGGGCAATTTTCCCCTGCTATCTGGGTTAGACCATGCAGGGGGCATGTTGCCTTCTAGGCACTGAAACCATTCATCTGTGTATTGTGAGTCCTGTAATGGTTATGAGAGGTGGAAATCTTTAAGTCTTGCTTTGGAGAAAGGTGTCAGCTGGATGCAGAGACCTAACCAGTCTTTCCCAGTTGTAGGATGCCTTATAGTGATGTCTGAAGCCAACTTCAGGAAGAGACAGAACAAACATTCCTGTCCTTCCCCTTTCCTCACTTCCCTTTTCTCTGGGCTGGTTTACACCAAGCTCCTCCTCACTTTTTAATGTGTCCAGGTTCAGTGCAGTGCAGGTCTGCTTGTCCCATGGTGTCTGGGTACAGACCATGTTTGTATCAGCAGTGCTGATTCAGGTTGAGCTTCTCTCACAAAGACAGACACTGCCAGGTCATCTTATTCCTCTCCAAGGCTCATGGTTGTGGTTCTAAGAGCCGAATGGGTCAGGGTAGAACAGCTGGCTTGTTGTGAAGGAGTTGTCAAAGAAAGCAGATGTCCGGCTTAACCGAACTAGCTGGAAGATGAAAGCCCAGCAGCACTGTTGGAGTGTCTGTAAATCAGGCTTGTCTGAGTACCCAGATCCTTCTGTGAGCTGTAAATTATTTAAAGCATTAATATTTCAATCCTCACCAGTGAGAGTGGCTCTAAAAATATCCCTGCTAGTTTGTTCTGTTTTGTCTTCAAATTTGGTGGCAGGACGTAGCGAGGGGAGCACAAAGACCTCGAGCTGGGCTGATGCAGAAGCAGTGCAGGATGTGCGTGGTTCCCTGCAGCCTGGGCCCTGATGCAACAGCTGCGTGTGTGAGGGTGGGGAAGGTACAAATGGAGTTGGGATTGTTTCACTGCCTCTCTGCTGCCCTGATTCCTGAGCTGTAGCCCAACGTCTTCCAGACCTGGGGCTGTAATGCCAGAGGGCTGCCTCCCCGCAGGGTCTGGAAGTGGGTCGAGGCAGTGCTCAGTGTGCAATGTCCTGTATCTTTCAGGATGCTGGCAGACCTGCCAAGCCCAGGGAGGACCCAATGGATGACTATCAAGAAGACCAGGAGCAAGAAATTGTACGACACCAAGGTTCCTCTTCTTTCCCTCTTTGGTGCAATTGTTACCTGGGTCTGTTGGGATTCAGGAGCTGAGCATGGCTCGGCTTTTAGGAAACCAGAAACACTGCCTTCAGTTTTGTTTCTGCTCAGTGAGGGATTATTCCTGTGGTAAGAAGTTCACCAGGAGCCCTGTAGTCTGCTGCTGTGTGGGTCCAACCCTCCTCGCTGGGGAGAACTGCCCCGTGCTTCCAGAAGGGTCGCTGGGTTACAGCCAGCAGGCTGAATGAGAGCTGGGGTGGCAAAAGAATTAGAGGGGATTCCTGGGGAACCGTTGTATTGATGGGAGATGCTTCCAGTAGAGAGGTTTGGTCCTGGCTAAAAGATGGAGAAAGCTTTTTAAATCTGAACTGGGAGAGAGATACATAAAGAATTGAACTTTTTTTGAGGGGTGGAAGTAGGAGAGAGCTGGTTTTTTCTTTCTTCATGTGTAAATCTGAAGCTGAGATGAACTCAGCATTTCGTGGCAGCTGCTCAGGGATGTGTTCTCCATTGGAGGCGGTCTCCGTGACAGGGAGTTGAGTGAATGGAGACACGACAGCCTTCCTTGCAGCCCCCAGAGCCAGCTGAATGTTGCCAGCTACCTTACGGTAACATTTAAGTGGGACGTTTGGTTCACAAGCCTTGAAAGTACACGATTTTTTGTGATCAGAATGCACAGGAGACGGGGGGGAAAAGTACTCACCTACTGGTGCTGGTGAGCTCCATTTCTAGATGAGGTGCACAGGGAGAAAGGGGACACGTTTGTTCCATGCTTTATTTGAGAGCCAGGCATCCATGAAAGGGGCATTGCAGGAGCCCCGGGGGGGGACACTCTGGCTCCTGACTCACCTGGATGGAAATGAAG
Organism: Heteronetta atricapilla; assembly: GCA_011075105.1. Lineage (NCBI taxonomy): Eukaryota > Metazoa > Chordata > Aves > Anseriformes > Anatidae > Heteronetta > Heteronetta atricapilla. Next base: position 2,651,435 of record CM021751.1, read on the forward strand.
GATTCCCTGCAGTCTTGTTAAGAACACCAAGTCGTGTTCATCCTCTCCTTGCCCTTTGTGAGTGGCTGCTGCTGGCATTTTCTGCAGTTTCAGCATGCTTGCTGATGAATTAAGGGTTCGGGCTGCCTGCTGGAAATGAGGATAAAAAAGAAAAAAGGTAGTGGGCAGGGAGGAGAAGAGCAAAGCTGATGTCAGGAGCTCTCCTTGCCCTGCATAAGAACCTGGCTAGTGCACCCTTCTAGTTGGACACCAAGGTGCCAGCAGATGCTGTGCTGGCTGCTGCACGTCATGGCTGGGACTTGTTTCAGCAGTTCTAAATGTGGTGGAGGTCAGATATCCTCTCATGTAACAGTGGCAACGGGCTGAGATGTTAAAACTGCACTGCACTGCCAGGCTATTAAATGTTCTTTAAACGAACAGCTGGTCGTGGCAACATGGGCTTCTCAACTCTGCTTCTTGGCAAAGTGATCTGCCAATGTCAGCAAAAGGTCCCTGGCAGAGCTGCATTCCTCCCTGCTCCCGGGTTCCCCAAGCTGGGCTGGTTTGGTAGAACTGCTCTGTTCAGAAGCGGCGTGGTGCTGAGCGTTAGGGTCTCCTTTCCCAGCTGGGCCCTGCTGATTTTCCTTCCTGGCTGTTCCCTCTGCACCCAGGAGGATCACGGCGGTGAGGTGGATGACAATGACGACCTGGAACTCGTCCAAGAGCGGAAGGACCATGCGGGCATCCAGGGAGCTGATGGCAAGAAGGATGACTACTACTGAGAGATGCTGAAGGAAGATGGATGCGCTAGGAGTGAGGGGACAAGAACTCCTCCCAGGAACTGGCTCCTGTACTAAACGGAGCCCAGAACAAAGGCAGGAGGAGACGGCTGCCTTGGCAGGCACCGAGCAAGGTGCTTGCAGGTGTGAGTTGCATCTACGTGCGTGGGGCCACTCCTGCTTCTCTGGTCGATAGCATGGAAGTGCTCTCAGACTGTAGGAATGATTTTATCCTGCTGCTTCTTTTAGAAGCATGTGTTGATTTATCAAGTTCTTCACCCTCTTGTTTTCCCCATGCCCTCTCTAGCTGGAGATTGTTTCTTTTTTTTACTGCCTGGGCAGGGGGAGGGATGCAGGACTATAAAAGGGTGCCTGAGCTGGTCCCTGGACTTACTTGACTGGTTGCTAATACAAAGGAATCTGTCTTCATAAAATATTTTGCTCAGTAGTGTTTCTTTAAAACATCCTTCGCTCCCATCAGAGCAGGGTGGAAAAGGAGGTACCCTGCTTGTTGTTTGGAGCAGTGCAGGGGTGATGGCTACCAGTGAGTACCAGCAGAAATGACCACATGCCAGCCAGTGTGTGTTTGTGTTCACAAATGACCAGATCCTCTTCCCGGTGCAGAGCCCCTTCCCTGTGACCCAGCTCTGCAGAGTTCTTTCTCCTTGCCAGTGGACGGTCGGTCAAACCTTGCTGTTAGGACACAGCTGCAGCACCCCAGCAGCACTGCCCATCCTCAGGCCCTCAGCAGAAGGTATCAGGCCACATCCCAGCCTGCATCTGCCTTTCGGACCCACAGCATCCAGCTCCCTCCTGTCCTGTCCAGCTGCTTTTGATTCCCCCAATATCCGCGTGGATTGCACAGAGCTAGGATGAATAATGCTGCTTCTGGACAGGTCTGGTTTTTAATCAGGTTGGGTATTCCTAGCACTTTGTTGATTCGGTAGATGTCTGTGGTGCTCTGCTTTACTCAGTCTCCAAAACATGTCTGGCTGCGTCAGCCAGACAGAAGGGATGAGTCAGCTGGAGTCCCTGGAACTTAAAATGGTGGCAGCTGAAAGACTGGCTTCATCGTGCCATCTCCAGGCCTGGGACATGGCTTGTTCATGTGAGCAGGGCAGAGCTGTCACATCCCCACATCATGTAAGCCCCATGCACCCGAGCTGTCTCTCATTCCCTCATTGCCATGTGTTCTGGGGGCTCACTCATCCAGCAGCTTGTTGGTGAAGGTCCTGATAAAGATGGCAGGAGAGATCTTTGCTCCCTGTTTGCACTGGACTTTTTAATGCCTTGTTTTGGGGAGTATTTTGTGGCACTTCTAGACGCTTGGAAAAACAACATTTATCTCCCAATAAGCTTGGCCTTTTTCATTTCAGGCAATATTGATTTTTCTTCCAGTGCTTCTAATGGAGCTTGAAATTAACATGTCAGGGTTTTCTGGTTGTTCTGTTTTCATTCTGCTTCTGTTTCTTACCAGGACAATCATCAGTCTAAGTCAAACTCTGGGGTTGCCTGGAGTAGTTAATGTGGTTGGCTCTGCTTGCAGTGTGTGAAAGCAACAAGAACCGTTTTTCCAGCTGCTTTCCCTTTCTAGAGCTGCATTGTGAGGGCAGCTGGGTGGTGCTGCTGGCTGTTACAGAGGCTGGGGAATCATCTCGTTAGGACCTCACAGACCTGATCTGCTGCTTGCTGGAACTTAGAGAATATAGATATGCACGGACACCAGGAGAACCTCGCTGTGACAGCTTGGAGCAGTGTTCCAAACCCCATGAGAGCACTGACCTCCTCCTGGGAGGACATTTGTTCTGGCTTTTAGGAGCACTCACAACCCACTGAGCTCCCTGTGAGATCGCCCAAGTGACTTGAAATGATTAACGCTGCGTTAGCGCTTTGCATTGCCAACCTTGCTGCATGATGCGATGCTGCTCAGCCGCCACTGTCAGCTATAAATAGCTCGTTCAGGATGCATTAGCTGGAGCTGCTGCTATCTGTTCAGATGCATCCGCATCAAAAATGCCCCCAGTGCTCAGGTAGGTCGCCACAGTGTTATTGCTTCACAGGCCAGCGGAGGATCAATGACCAACATGGTCTGTGGCATGAATTTCAAGTCTGTGTGCCCAAGCTGCCCCAGTGAGAAATGTGGTGCTGCTGTCTGCTGAGCTTCATTCACTCCTGCTCTTCCATGCTCCTAGCCTGTGGCTGTCAGAGTGCAGAGTTCTGGACAGCGAGTGAATCAAGAGCTGGAAATAGAACCCCGGGAGGGTGAGACCACGTGCTGAGTCAGACTGCAGGAGCTAGCTACATAAAGAGGCAAATTCGTTGCTTTTGCGTGTCTGGGATGAGTAATCCTCGGAGCTGACTCGGAGGGGACTGTAGCAACTCAGCCCTAAATGTAAAGCTCCCTGCTGGGGGAATGTTTTAGCAACCATATGTTGCATGCTGCCCTTAGCAGAGTGCTGAGCATCTCGGCTCTGGGGCTTGTCTGCTGTGGCTGCGTGCAAGACTAAAATTGGCACAGCGCTGCATAACTCGATAGCTGTGGGTGGGGAGTGCTTCCTTGCCTGGCCTCCAGCAAGTTGCCCCCATTTTGGTACAAGTTCAGCGCTTTCTCTAATGGGAGACAATAAACCCTGTGGGGGGGAAGCAGGAAAGCAGAAAAGCCGTGGGGTCGGGTCTGTCTGAAGGCCAGTGAGGCAATATGGGCTGGTGCTGCTTGTGGTACGCCGCCTGGGGCTCGCTGCTTAAAGCAAATGGCAGTGTTTGCCCAAGTTGAAGCAGCCCATCCGAGATGTCCCAGCTGAGTGGCACTGCAGACTGGGGCACAGCTGAAGGGCTGAGGAACAGCTGGGTTGCTGAGAGAGCAAACAGGGAGGCAGTGTTCACATGGAGCCAGTGCTGGCAGACCGACCGAGGCAAACCATGTGTGTTTTGTTGTTTTTTTTTTGCCTTTCCTACATAAATAATTATCTTTTGCCTAGAGACACAGTGCAAAGGCAGAGGATGCAGTGCAGGGTAAGGTGTGGCTAACCTGGAAGGCTGTTACAACTTTCTGATGGGTTGCTCTCTCCTTTCCTTTGGACTCCCACAGCTTGATGTGGAGGAGATTTCTGTAAACAAATGCCTTTCCAGGGTTCACGTGGTGACAGTGGTTTGGCCACATCTTCAGTCAGATGATGGGAATTAACAGTACATTCTGTGCCTTTACAAATGAAGGCAGAGATTAGGGAAATATGCCTATCAATTAGTTAAATTGTTAGGCTCGTTACTCATTTACATGGCATTTTATAGGGCTTAAAATGTGACAGGAATGAGATGTTTTCTTGAAGGCATCTGAAACAGTTGGAGGAAAAAATGCCCCAAATGCTTGCATATTGTAGGAGGAACTGTCTGCACCTCCACAAACCAAGAATGTCCTCTCATTTATATATAAGTGTGTATATATATATATAAAAAATGACTTAAGAGACTACCACTTGTTTCTCCCCATGACTGGTGATCATATCCTATTTAGTTTGAGTGTGGCTGTTGGAAAATTTTAGGATTAAATACAAGTCTAACATGGGCTGGTGGAGCCCAGACCTGCTGGGGATGCGTGTCCTTCAGCTTTCGTTCCTTCTTTGCACCCTGCAGCAGCACACAACTCTAACAGCCACCATCTTCGTGCTGTTTTGTGTTTGACCACCTCTGGAGCGAGGCCTGCTGCTCTTGCTGAACTTGGTGTCACTTTAGTGTTAGTGAAAGTCGATATATGTGATGAGTGTGGGAGGTGTTAGATCCCTGGCAGTGACTGGGCTGTTCTGTATCCTGAAGTTCATGTGCATGAATGTGGAGATTGAAGGAATATGTGTCTAGATCCCGTTTTATCCAACACTGATGTCTTGTTAATAAAGAATGAGAAGAGAGGTGTACCCTTGCACTGCAGGCCTCTTGAGCCAAGAGGTCCCAGGATGACCGTGATGGCATGAGGATGGTTTTAACACCTTTCATGAACACTTCAGTCCCTTCACTGTTCTGCTCGTTTGTGGTTATTTCACTCACAACAAACCTGTTCCAACCCACACTCACAGGACTAGTTATTCTGATCAGAGCCTGGTGCCCGATCTCCTTGACCACTGAAAGGATGGCAGCTCTGGAGTGCCATCTGCTAGTAACAGCAGCTGGGAGAGCTGCACAGGGCTTAAGGAGGCAAAACGGGCTTGGTTTGGCTCCCTGCATTTCCTGAACACCCTGCACTTCTCAGAAAGGGCCGTCAGATCGACATCCTGCATCCTTGCTGGAGCTTCCCCAGGTAAGTTTGCCTCAGCCGCCACGAAGTGCCTTCAGCAGCACAGCACCTCCTCGTGTTCTGCAGACACCACGTGTTTTGAGGAGAGCAGCCGGTACTACGACGTTAATGTCCTTTTCTATGTGGATCTCATTTCCAATAACATCAATAGGTACTGCTCCGTGTCCAGAGATTTCTAACAACTTTCTGTAGTGTGCCAGAAATAAAAGAAAAATCTCTGTATGTGATTTTTAAACCCAATTAAAACAATTTCACAATATTAAATATGTTATAAGTAAAGATTTTAAAGAAACTAGATACTTTGAAAAGGCCAGTCTTTTGGACAGGAAAAGATGTCTCAGTTTGAGGCCATTTGGTCATGTTGATGCTCCGTGCGTCTAAAACCAAAACTATTTTAATAAGTTGCACATTGCTGCAAATTACAATGAATGTTCTAAATAACAGCTTCATTGAAGTCCGAAGTGTATATTTTGTGGTTTGTTTTTTTGAGGAGACGTGGCTGTGAAACAGAAATAGGCTTCAGAATCTTACTTTTCTAAAGTTGATCTAAAACAATAAACATTTTTCATTAAAACTTCCAAGGTTTCTGGGTTGCTATGCATCTCCAAGTAGGTAACACCGTAGAGAAAAACCACCCCAATGCTTTTAGGTATATTGCTGGGGTTTTTAACCATATAACATGATGATCTTTCTACTTCACAAGGTTAAATGTAGACAAATGTGTATGTTCTGCTATAAGGAGGAATGTTCCATCTGGTCTTACTGCCCTAATGAAATACCTAGCCTTTCCTTTTCTTTGTGTGTAGACACCTGTTGATAATATTTACTTTTGACCCTTCGTTTTATTGGTTTCTTGCTTGCCTTTTGGTTTTATTAATCTGTGAACATTCCTGTCCTGCATTTAACAAACATCAGTTTCTCTCCTAGTCTCCTTTACTGGTCAGAAATCAGGACCTTAAAGATCTGGGCCGGGGCTGCAGTTACATTGCTTTTGTTTAGCCATGCTACTAAAAACGTTCTGTTGAACTTGCTCTTTGTTCCGCAAGCAGGAGTTAAAACTGTATTATGTGTCCACTGTATTTGTGTGTCCACTAAAACTGTTGGGAAGGAAGGTGGCTGAGAGAGGCTCAGGCGATGGTGGTGGAGATCCTGTGCTCTCTACTTACGCTGCTTGTACACAACTTGTACACTAAAACCCGAGAGATGCTTCCAGTCCTCAGAAGAGTGGTTGTTTTGGGATGGCACGACATGGTCCCTTCTCTTCAAAGGGTTCTGCAAGAATGTTGAAAGGTGGCTGCCTGTGTGACTACCTGTTCCAAAAAGGTGGCAACTTTGGGAGAAAAAACATGGGGCTAAAGCTGTCAGCTTTCTTTTTTAATTAAAGTCATTTTTATTAGAGAATGTTGTCCATGCTGTTGATCATGGTACTTCAGATACTTTAACTTAATCATTTTGTGACTGCTACAGCCTAGTTTTAAATTCCATTCTGTATTTAGAACAAAGGGAGAGAAGCATCCCCAGCATCCAGCAGGATTTATGGTTTTCCACAGCCTTTTTGTGTTGATGGAAAGTAAGCAGCTCAGAAGCCAGGAATTAAAAGCTTTCAGGACATTATGTGAAACCTCATCAAAACATGAATGCTCAAGCCGCAGTTACGGGTGCAGAATTAAATCTGCAAACTGGAAAAGACAGGACTTGATGCATCTTTTACCAATTTAACTGTTTAGAGAATTGTTAGGGGCTGCTTGGGTGAAGTCCCTCTTCCTGCTTCGTTCATTAGCTGGGGCTCTGCTGCTTCCACGGGTGGAGACCATCCCTAAAGGACTGCGTAGGGTGGTCCGGCTGCAGCTGGGAGCTGCCTTTTGGTCACCCCTTACACCTTGTCCGGGGGCAGCTGAGACCCGCAGTTATACCCCTGCTAGTAGTTGGGCTGTGGGAGATGCTAGCGGTGGTGGTGCTGGGCGTGCTTCTCACTGAATTTCTCTCAGAATCGGAACCCCCCCAGGCCTTAAAGCGGCCAGGAACCAAGGAAAACAAAACGCGGAATCCCTACAGCCCCCATTTCTCTGCCAGCCCCGGGCCCCTCACGTTTCCCCCGCCGCCCCTCACGTTCCCCCTCCGGGGCCAGGCGGCCGGGGCGAGCCGCGGGCCGGCGGCTGGAGCCCCGCAGCCCGGCGAGAGTTAACGGCGGAGCCGCCTCTCCATTGGCGGCCGGCGCGGCGGCTGCGGAGCCCGGGGGCTTATAAAAGGGGCCCGGCGCCGGCGGAGCGCTGCCGAGCCCCGGCTCCATGCCGCGGCGGCCGGCATGCCCAGCCCGCTGCCGGTCCTGCTCGCCCTGCTCTGCCTCTGCGGGCCGCCCCCCGCCGCCGCCCCCCCGGACGAGCCGCAGCAGCAGCAGCCGTGGTGCCCCTACAAGGTGCGGGCCGAGGGGGCGGCGGCGGCCGGGCGGCTGTGCTTCCGACCCCCGGCCCGCGGCTTCCAGTGCTCGGCCCGGGCCTGCCTGGCTCACCGCTCCCCCGGCGGAGCCCTGGTGGCCAACGCGCTGCGCAACGGCAGCGTCCTGCTGCAGTGGGCCCCGCCGCGGCCCGCCGCCGGCCTCCGCGGCTTCGCCCTCAACTGCTCGTGGGACGGCACCTACACGCGCTTCCCCTGCGATAGCGTGGAGCTGGGGGCCTCCTGTCGCGACTATCTGCTGCCCGAGGCACACGGCGGGGTCCGCTATCGCCTGTGCCTGCAGCCCCGCTACGCCCCGCCGAGGCCCGCGCCGCCCGCGCAGTGCGTGGAGTTCCGCGTGGAGCCCGCCGCCATGAGGGACATCGTCGTCGCCATGACGGCTGTCGGCGGCTCCATCTGCGTCATGCTCGTCTTCATCTGCCTGCTGGTGGCCTACATCACCGAGAACCTCATGAGCCCAGCCGGCGGCGGCGCCTCCGCCGCCTCGCGTCGTGCGTGAAGCGTGGCGATGGTGCCCACAACCCCGCTGTGGCCCCAGGCTGCTGCTGAGCTTTTCTTGGTGTTTCTTCTCTGACGGAGAGAGATGGGGTCTCTGAGCTCTGCTCCTACCAGTTCTGCCCACGACATTCCTTGAAGCTTTGGTTGGCTTGGGTTTGGCTTTTCCAGGCTCCCGGGTTTTGGGGTTTTCTTGTGTGTTTTGGACATCTTCTTTTGTGTAATGGGGGGTTTGCAGCCAGAACCGTACTCAAGGTCTGAACGTGCAGGATCGCCATGGATTAAAATTGAATGGTGGCAAACATCCACAAGTGCCATAAAAAGTGCTGCTTCTAGAAGCAAGCGAAAGATCCCACAGAGCCCGTCTGAGAAGACTCTCAAGAACACGCTCATTTTAAGCCTGCGCTTAAATCTCCTCACTCCAGACATGCACTTTTTTATTTATTTATTTTCCCGAGGGGGAGCATCATTTAAATCCGCGAGAGAACAAGCCCCGTGCAACCCTGAAGCCTCCAGCTAGCCATGTGTTTGATCCAAAGCCTACCTAAATCCACTTGACTTGAGTGGGCTTTGTATCATGCCTTCTGCTGCTCCCATGTGCTGGGGTCGGCGGGGTTGCGTGATAGGGTGGGAGCCCTTTGAGTGACCAGAATGGTGGTCCCCACAGAAACAGATGAAATTAGTAGAGGGTGGAGCTCCATTTCATTGTGGAAGTTTGAACTGATGCTTAGGTATAAAATAAGTGCAATGTAAGCGAACACCCATCACTGCCCTCCTAAATCCACCCCCTTTTTTTTTTTTTTTTTTTTTTTTAGGAATGCCACGTGCAGCCGCACTGAGGTAAAATCATCTGGAACACAAAACCCACTAATGTTGTAGCCGAGTGTTTTGAGCATAGGAACACTCATCGTTAACTGCTCACTCAATGCTGTAGTCAATAAGGTTTTAGCCATATTCAAGTATTAATTCTCTTGTGCCTTAGTGTTGAGAGTTTGTCCCATTTCTATTGGTATATCTGTTCCTATAGTCTTCGTAGACAAATGTATCTCCCCTCGTGTTTTTGTCTCTAAACTGGTATGTTCTTTCATTTTTGGAAACAAACAGTCTGGTCAGTACTTGAACTTCAATATAGACATAAACTAGAGTCAGTTACCATCTGAGAGCTAGTGTGTTTAGTTTTTATTTAGTGATGTTTGTATATAGGTGACTGCTGTAACAGACAATGACTTTGTATCACTTAAATGTACCTAAAACAAAAGTAGGGGAAGGGCTCTTCTGTAACGGGGTATTGCTATTAGAATACTTAAGTTTCCTATGTAATGTGTAAATGTTTATCACTGGTGAATAACCCATGTGCTTTTCTTTTGTGAAATAGTTTGTGAAGTATAAACTTGTTATTAGAGGGTAAATACAGAAAGTATATGCAATCCCTAAAAAAAATGCAGTATTTGTACTAATCATAATCCCTTTAGTAACTTCAATAAGCAGTTAAGGAGCTGAAGGACTGTATTTCACCAGGCAGAAATACCTGTTTGTTATTCTTGCTTTGTTTGCTTTCTCACATGCAGCTGACTCTAAATTTAACGGTATTCTTTTTTTTATTTATTTGCCTGTGTGCTTGATATAAGCAGCCTGACAATATCTAGGAATTGCAGTAATGGAAGGACAGTGTCATTCATTGTCACTGAAGGACAATGTCATATTTCTTTTATCCCTAAGGAGATCGGCTGCTCAAAGAAAAGGCAATCACGTTTTATTGTATCTAGTGGTTTAGTTCAGTGAATTTAAACACTGAGTGAGTTTGGACCAAAGGTCTTTCAAAGGTTTCAAGTCAGTCTTTCCTGTAGCCAGTTCTGCACAGGACTGCTGGAGTGCCACTGGTTTTGTATATCTCTGTTAGCCTCTGACAACCAGTGTTACTGTTTTGTTCCTCATTTGTCGTGGACTGCCAGATGTGAAAATTAAATGTGTTACTGATGAGTCTTGTACCACTTTGGCATTGACCTTAATACATTAAGAGAATAATTAAAAGAAATTAAGAAAATCACAAATATTGAATGGTTCAAGATTCGTTTGACTCACAAAGTGAACAAATATGGTCATAATGATATTGCATTGCCTACTGTAAAATTAGGGTAACATTATTGGGAATATGAAAATAGGTATTCTCTGAATACTTTATTCTTGTTTACTGGAGGTTTAGGATCACAGGATAATTAGGTTGGAAGGGACCTTTGGTGGCCACCAAGTTCGGCCTCCTATTCAAAGCCATGTATACAAACTCACTGAGCCAAGCCCGTTAATTACGGTCACCAGGTGTCTGGTTTTGAGTATACATGATCCCTGTTTGACCTCTGAATGAGCTTTGCCTTAGTTCCCAAATCCCTCTTTCTTTGCCAATTCAAGCTACTTAATTTTTTGTGCAGCCAGCACGGTTCATTGCAGTAATGCTGATGTCATGAAATTGAGCGCCACATCAAATTTAATTCATGGATTTGTATGTGACTATTTTCATTAAGACACCTCTGCACTTAGTGATAGGATACGGTTGTCTGCTAAAGCAGCACCTTTTGTATCTACTACAGAAGTTACTTGTAGTCATCTGACATCTTGATTCATCTGCCTCTGTGGATTGCCTTGCAACTGTATGCTGGGCAGAGGATAGACAAGCAAGAGCAAAAGATGTAGAACAAGGACATAAGTCCTGCTGGAGGAAATTCTGTAACTCTCTAAAGGATTATTTTTATCAGTGTTTTGCTCTCCATGCATTATAGATGGGATATGGGAAACAATACCTCATAGCTTCCCGTTCATTTTCAGTGGGTTAAGTTTTAATTGGACACAGCTTGGTGTCTGGAAAAGAAGAGACATTAAGCAGAACATCTTCCAAAGAACTAATAACTGGTAGTTTTGTTGATTTTTTTTTTTTTCACTCTTATCATGAGTATAGAATTTTCTTACTGGTAACAATGGGAAAAATTCCACGTCAATAGACTTGATATTCATTTGACTTCAACAAGCCTTTGTGTGCAACTGCAAGTTAAAGTGAGCTTTATCCAGTATTTGCAGCAATTCCCAAAGCATGCAGAGGCTCTTACAGAGATATAATCAATCCTGGCCTGTCCAGGCAGCAGTAAAGTGGCAGTATGCTGATTTATAACTGCCAAGAAACTGGCCATTATGTACCTAATGCTTTAGGAAAAAGTGGAGATAGCTTCTGAGAAAACTGCACAGTCTCCCTATTGCTATACAAGTACCTGGGTGTTAAAAATCTGTAGGGTGCACTCTTAGGTGGTATATAGTCTTGCATTTATCTGGTAATTTCCAGTACAAATATCAGGCCGTGTCCATTTCCACAGGAGTTAAAGTGGAGGACGATATGCTTGTTAACAAGCTTGTGTTTTGTTTTGTTTTGATTTTTCCCTCTCTCTTGTCCCGTGTTAAATGTGAGGAAAGCAACAACTTAGATGGAAGCAGCTCAAGCTCAGCCTGACCCCTGCTTTGAATCTTCTGGAGGAAGCAGTCTGAGCCTTAGGCAAAGAATCTCTTTTCTAATTCCATTAGGGTACTTTTTGTGGTACATAAAAGGAAGGGCTGCTTGGCTTTGGAGGTGCAAGTTAAAGCTGATACTTTGCTTCCATGGAGACCTGGAGTTGAAGTCTTCCGAGACTGCCGCTCTATTTCGCCAGCATGTTCCAAAAGAAAGGCTAGGAAGAATGGGCTGAAAGGAGAAGTGACAGATAACAGTTAACCGTGTCACGTTCCTGTTAAAGGCTGAGTAATTATAGCAGCGATGCTTGGATGGGTTTTCTTGCAGCCTTAGCCTGAGCAAATACACCCTGTCTGGTATTGCTTACAGCAATATCTGAGGGTCATGCAAAGAGGTAAAATGCTCTGAGCATTGAGGGAAGGATGTAGAAAATCACACAGCCTGGTTTAACTTCCACAAATTTCTGCATGTCAATCAATACACAAGGCTGGAGTCTTCACACAAACCTGCCCTCTCAAAGTGCTTATGTTGACTCTATTCTATTATTGGTATTGCTCTCAACTGTTTGGTTTAGGCCACTTGTCTCTCTCATGCGAGAATTGGCCTGGTCCTTCCCTATCCTTTGCACTTTGAATACTCCCCCACTAGAGTAATGCAGCTGCCAAAATCACCCTCCAGGTGCCTTCTGCAAACCAAGAAAATGTGATTTCCTTTAGCAGGAGAAACAGCCCAGGACACTGTCTTTACATGAGTTTCAAGGACTGAGGTGTACCGAGTAAAATACCCTGATGTGTCTCCAGTGTTAAGCAGAAGGAAGACAGAAGAACCTTGTGTGTAGCTCCTGTTTCCTAAGAGAAAACTCCCATTTCCACGGAGAAAATTGGGAAAAGGCTTTTGTCCAAAGTGCACAGAGTGTTTGGGACTGATCCAGGGTGTCAGACCCATTTACTGGTTAGGGTTGATTCAGCTCTCCATCCAAACCAGTCTTGGGAGCTTTCTTCCATGGCACAGCTCAGTGGAGCCACTGCAACATTTGGCTGCCACCTAGTGCTGAGAAAGAAACAAGCCAAAAGCCTCTGCTTTTCAGGGAAAAAGTGATTGCTTGGATCACTTGAGTCACATTCTTCTAAATAATGGAGTATGTGGCTTACGTTGCCAGGCAAATGGAACTTATATGTGTGTGAAATCTGGTAATAGGACACATTTGGGAAGAAGATGCAAAGACTTCCAGGAAAGATATTTGGTATTTATGAAACAGCTTTTTGCAGAGACACAATTAAAGTGTTGCATTACAAACACAGAGTGAAAGAAGTTCCCAAGCCCTTACATTATAAAATCAGAGTAATTACTTTCTGGGTGTTGGAAAATTGCCTGTATATCAAATGAGACAGGAGTGTGTAGTGGCTAAACTGGGGGACTTGGATCTGGGAATGATTAGAATGTATCACCTGCTGTGGTCACAGCAAATTATAAAATTTCTGTCTGGGCATACGTAGATGAAACGTAAGAGGACGTGTATATATATGTGTGCCTCAGACTCTTCTGAACTGTAGAAGTACTAAATATCAATCATTAAGAGCCCCTGGCTGTGTAATGAATTCATGGTGGTTGCAGGTAATATATCAGCACATTGAAGTTGAAGAATGTCTTGTAGATTCTACTTGTAGAAGATGAAAATGCAGCATGAAATGCAGATTTGCACCAGTGAAATTCCTTTTAAACTAGAACAGATTTCCAGAGAGGAAGACAGATGCACAAATGGAAATAAATTCCCTGGTAAGAGTTGTGTGATATGTCAAAAACCAGTAGGTGCTGAGTGCTGAGCCTGTTCCCTGCCTGCCTTCCAAGTGGCCCTGCTGGGGTCAGAGCTACCACAGCCATCCTCCTGCTGCTTCTACATTCAAGGGCTCGTCACAAAAGGGTGAGCAGCTCACAGCTTTGCTGTTGGGATGAGCGCCCTAATGAGTTGGATGTTGTATGTAACCTAAAGTTTGTTGTATAGGCATTTTTGATCAAAAGTATGATTCCTCGTAACAGAGGCGGGAGAGGCTGGTAAATGACAGGGCTCAAATGCTGACACATTAATTTTCCCTTGGTGTCCTCATCACATGAAACGTACCTTTGCTCACGTAGGTGACACTTTTCCCTGATATTTTAGTTTGGAAAGACCGTACCACACCCTGGGAGTTTTGGGAAGGCCGGAGTTTTCATTATGGTGTGGTGCAGGCCTTGGACAGTGATGGAGTCAGTACAGGAGCAGCCGTTACTATTTTTCCAATTTCTCTTGCATTTTTAAAGAGAAAGATTTGAAGCTAAAGCTTGGATTGAGACCTTCCAAAAGCATTTTGGTCAGACGGGATAAACTGTAGAGATTTCTGGACCTCCTGAGCAGGGGGCAGGCATTTCATGAATGGAATTTCACTTTTGTATGGAGGGCTGGAGGAGCAGGAACTGAAGATGAGACACCTGATGAATTACAAATGAGGTCAGTTGATATTATAGGGCCACAACCTTATCCTAACCTTATTCTCTACCATTATCTTAAAAGTTCTTGTGAGCCTTTATCTTGGAGTCTGTTCTCAAGGAAATAAAGGCTCAGACTAAGATTTTTTATTTTATTTTTTTGTAAAGCACGGCTCTTAATGTCAGCTATCTGCAGGAAGCATAGCTCCCCATGTTTGTGTACCACATAAAACTGGAATTAAAGAGAAAGAAAAAGGAGGGGCAACAACCGAGGGGCTCCGTGTGGAACAACGCCGGGAATCACGCCGCTAACCCACACGGAGCGCTCGGGGATCCTTCCCCGTCGCTCCCTAATCCCAGTCCCCGGGGTTTGAGTGGAAATTGCATGTGTTAAACACGGGGCCGAGTCCTCCAGGTCTCGCACCCCGCCTCCGCCATGCCTGGCGCTGCCCTGCCCTCCTCTCCGTGGCAGGGGCCGGCCCCACCCGGCGACACGCACGGGTCCCGCCCCCCGCCGCGCCGCGGCCGCCATTTTGTGCGAGGAGCCGCCGCCGGGGCCGGGCCGGGCCGGGCCGCACCGCACCGCCATCGCCGCCATGCCGTCCTCGCCGCTCCGCGTGGCCGTCGTGTGCTCCAGCAACCAGAACCGCAGCATGGAGGCGCACAACATCCTCAGGTAACCGGGGCCTGCCCGCCCGCCTCCCTCCCTGCGGGTCCGGGGCCGTGGGGCCTGCACCGGTCGGCGCACAGCGAAGCTCCGGGTCCAGCGCTGCGAAACGCGGCCGACAGCCCCCGGTGCTCGGTGTCTTGGCGCCCAATAGCCTCTTTTCGACGTTACTTTATTTTTTATGTAACGTGTGTGAAGATTGGAGCCGGTATAGGCACTGACAGGGAGCGCTTTCCCTTTGCAGGAACATCGGGTGAAGTATTTGGTTAAATGGTGTTCGCTTCAGAGCGTGAGGCGGTGCTGAGGCCGGGAGGGTTTTCCTTTATTCAGCCCTGCAAGTGCCTCCAGTTTGCTGAAGGCGGAGGGGGGAGAGGAGAGAGGGAGGCGGTGACACGGGCGGACAGACAGGAGGGACCTGATCTGCCGGGAACTGTGGGCCTGAACCCTCCCTGTGCACCGTAGGGACGTGATAAAGTCTTTTTTTTGGTTAAAATGAGGCAAAGTCAGCATCCACGTGAGATGAGGCACATCACTAGCACAGCGAGTCAAACAACTGAGTGTAAATTGTGCTTTACATTTTAATTAAAACAGGGAAAAAAGACACGAAAGGACTAAATAATAGGGACATCGGGTCTGGCAGCCATCTTACCGTGAGCATCTGATGCAGCGAATGCTTAAACTTGGCGTCAGATGTTACCTGAGGCGCTCCTACAAACACGATGGGACCAGTACATGTTTTGAGCTGGGGTGGGGAAGGGCTGCTGGTTTTCTGCGGGTTTTCTGCTAGTCATAACACTGGAACTGAGCACCAACCACAACCCGAGTGCTTGGGGGGGGGGGGATTAATTGGACTTCTAATATCCAGCCTTTTTCTTCCCCTCTGTTTTTGCAGAAGAAATAAATCCCTTCCGTTGTGACTGATGTTGTTTTTTGAAAGTCTCTTCTCCCTTATGTTTTTTTTTTTTTAAAAAAAAAGTTATTTTGTAAGGGTTTGTAAGCAGCAGCGTCCTACGCAATTAGGAATAACAAGTATAGCATGACTGGCAAAAGAGTTGAACTGCTGATGCTGTTCTAAAGATATAAGTAGGCCCTGCAAGGAGAATGATTGCTTGCCTGTAAACTTCAGAAAACAGTTTGCGTTGGATCAAAGCTAGTCCATTTTGCCAGGCTGTCCTGCCGTGTGTTGCACTGCACTTTTAGAAAAAAAAAACCAACACGTGACCAAAAGAGGAAAAACAGTCCGGAAGAAATGTTTAAAGCATGGCAAGCGATGTACTATGACGTCACAGTATTTTGTTAAGGGATTATGAAACCTGAAAGGGCACAAACGCTATGGAACCACAGGTGACTGTTTGAAAACAGAAGTCTGGAGTCCAGCCATCGGTGTTGGAACATCTACACCAACATTCATAAACAAAGTTTTGCAATGTGTGGCTCGAGATAGTGGTAGGCTTTTTAAAAAATATTTTTCTTAAAAATATTTATCCTAGGAAATGTATCAAAATACAAATATTTTTGACACAGTTATCATAGATAAATTTTCTTTTTAATGTTTGTAATGTTGTAGGTCAGGTTTCAGGATTAATTTCTCTAGGCCACTCACTATTTTCATGAACTACAGGTTTTATTTAAGTCAAGTCTTTCGCGAAAAGTGTTCTCAGTAATTGTGCTTATTTCAGTCTTCGACATACAGAGAAAAACAGCTGTAAGGCAAGCTTATTTCACTTTCCAAATGTTAGGCCTACCGAATGCCTACTAAAACTTGAACTGAAGTGTATTCTACTTCCTTCTACAACAAACAGATTCTTACAGAAATGTCTGAATTTAAACTCCTGATGCATTTGTGTGTTCACATCGCTTTGTAGCTCTCTATATAGCACATCTAAATGACATGATGATTAACACGGTAGGCTCTTGGACACACTCGCAGTCTATTATTTCTTGCTTTTATGTTCCCTTTTAGTTTTTTATCCTGTCTAATGCATGAAATTATGAAGTGGTTTAAACAGAGTCTAATGTCGTAATGTACTTATGTTTTACATTATTCTGCTGTTCTGAGGAAAAAAAATAGTACATTTTCTGTATACTTCAGCATTTTTTTGACTTAACCAAATAATACAAATTACTTTTTCCCTTTTAAATGGCAGTGGATCATTCCAGAGGGCTTGCACAACTCTGACTTGGCAACCTAAATTTCTTACTCATCCTTCCTGTGCCTGGTGTCTCTGTGCTGCCACTTGTGCCTCTGGAATGCAAATGTTTGATTGTTCACAATACAACAAAGATAAAATGACATCTAACTGGTGTTATCTTGCTTCAGCACTAGTTTGATTGCTTTACAGTGTTTTTCTGTGTTTTTTTTTATGACCAATTTCTAAATATTTTTCTTACTGTTCGAATTTCCCAACAGAAGTCCTTGAAGCTTGTTGATAGAATAGCTCCATCACCAGTGGTTTACGTTGAGACATTGAGGCAAAGCAGAGGACTGTGCAAAGAGATGCTTCTTGAAAAGCTGTCAAATTGGGTTTCTCTAGGTCAAATCTTACTCATCCTGTGCTTCTTGCTTTTACAAACGTGACTTGCACTTGCATCTCTTTTGCCGTAGGACACATAGATTTAGGCCATGGCTCTCCTTGAAACACAGAAGAGGAAGGTGGAAGGGTTACGCTTACTGACAAGCCTTTTACACAGCAACTTCCACATATCCATTTGTGTAGGTTTATTTGGCCTTTAAAAGGAAATTTTCCTTTCCAATTCTTCCAGTGTGTAGCAGGAGCTCTAGCAACTTAGTAATTTCAGGCTCTTATGGTACACACATCGGATCTCAGCCTCCTCAGTTCCTTCTCTCTGCGGTCCCGTTCTGATAACACAGACTTGTTGGGTATTTGTGTTCCTCTTTGTTTTAGGAAACTAAACGTGCTAAGAACTTGGGATTGTGAACATGAGGTATCTTAGTGGCAGTAAAAGCTTAAAAGTTGAAACCCCAGTAGCCAAAGCTGAAGTTTCATGTTAACCTTATGATTTGTGTTTCAACGTTGACTAAGTAAGAGAACTTAAGTTACACCCTTGCAGTTTACTGAAGTACCTCAGTCATAGCTTCTCTGCTGACATCTGGCAGCGGCTAACTGCTGCCAAATGGGTATCAAAACCTGCTCTACTTAATTAAAGAAATCTGGAATTGTATTCTTAAATCCTTAAGAAAGGAGGAAGCGTTTTTAACAGAGCACTTTCATCTGGCAGCTTATCACTGATAAATAAATTACACGTTGCAGTGCAGTAAGTTGATATTTTGAAGATTTCTGTAATCAAAATCAGTTAACAATGCTTTCGTTCCTGCTGTTTAAGTGTGTGATTTTTTTTTTTAATTGGTTGAATGGCATAAGATATTTTTGAAGTGCTGTAGGAGGAGGGCACTGCTAATTATTCTCTTGCTACATGTTGTGGAAGGTTTGTACTAAAGCTAGTTTGTATGAAAACTAATTTGTCCTCCACGAAACTTGACTGCTACTGCCTGCAGCAGTGCTGCAGTTTCTCACAGAAAATACTCCTTGTTAAAAGGCCGTGCCTCATAGAGCAGGTATTGGACTCGCTAAACTGGATCTGCCCAGCTGCTTAACAAAAGCAGGCTCTGTCGAACAGCCGTGTCCCACCACTGCTGCAAGGAGTATGGTGAAACATCTTCCAAATATTTCCTAACACCTAATGCATAACTCATGTAAAACTCTACCTTGGCACTGCTGATGTCAAAGCATGAAGTTGCCCCGGGTGAGGTGTGTTCCAGCTACCCAAGGAAGTGCCTTTCAGTGGGTCTTGGGTGTCGAAGCACCAGTTTTTGGTGTGTGAAACTCCAGCGAGCACCTCTGTTTTGACCTATATGAAATTACACAAACTTCAAGGATGTTTCCCACAGCTGGAGGTGGGCTGTCTAATGTGCGTGACCTAACCAGACCTACTTCAGAGAATAAAACTGAAAATTAAAATTTAGGAAGAAAGCATAGCAGAAAGCACTTCTCCATTCTCATACTACTGCTTTGTGTGGGGGAAGAAGAAAGAAGACAGGAAGTGCAAGGTGCTGAAGTCCGCTATTTTCTGTTAGGTGTTCCCAAACTACTTCGCCAAAATAGCTTCAAGTGGTAGATGTTAGGAAGAGAAGAAGAAAATGTGGTATCTGGAAGAAGATCAATTTGAAAAAATGAATAATTTAGCCACTGCAATTTTGTCCATGGATGTTGTGACTCTTCACGTCCAGTAGAGGCAGTAGAATAAAAACTCAGGGCTGGAAGGGTGGCAGGGAAAATAAACACGAGTGCAGTTATGAGTCACTTTTGTGGAAGGAATTGTACTTTAAGACAAACAAGCAGTTTGAATGGGTGTCTCCTGCTGAATTCCCTTGCTATGTTGCATGTGAACACCAAGGAGTTAAGGTGTGAGTTTGCTCAGAATGGGCGCCTGGGACCCTTGCAGTGCCTCTCAGCCTTCTGGTCGCTCTTCTCAGAAGGCTGCGGATGTCCTGCTTTCTTTAACATTTTGATCTCTCTATTCAGACGCAGATAAATCATTGAAACTGCAAGTGTGGGTCCTTTATAACACAAAACAACAACAAAATCCAAGATCTTCATGTGTTTCGGAAGCTGTACTGTAATTCTAAAGTCAAATATTTCAGCCTTCTGGCTAATCGTGGCTTTTACCATGTAGATTTGACCACTAGACCCCCGGAGAGCAGTCTCATCTGGGTTATGTGACAAAAAGTATCACAGTCCTTATTATTACTGAAGGATTTATTGAAATTCAATCCAGCGTATTTAGGTTAACTGGAAAAACATAATGGTGTTGCCCCTGAAGACAAACAGGTTTTTGCCTCCTTTTTTAAAATTTTAATAATTAACCAAGTAATTATTTCTAAGAATGGAATGAAGCTATTCCAGGCTGACCCAAAAGTTTTAGATGCAAGCTAGCTGAGTGTGTGTTCTGCTACTCTAAAAGTACTTGCACAGCAAGAATTTTTTAGCCCACTCGAGGGAAATGCCGAGCACCCAAATGTTTGTACTGCACAAATTAAATCACAGTAGAGGTTTGGCAACAGAACGTGGGGAATAAAACAGTTAACCCAGCAACTTTAGCAGAATACGGAGGTATTGGCCAGTTGGTATTGTTACTTCCTTATATCAGGACAAAAATATCTGCCCAAGAGTGAACACAGAACGCCTTACAGATCCAAAATACCTGAAAGGAAAACAAACCCAATGTCTGAAACACTGCATATAATAATTCTAAGAAAAGTTAGTATAAAATGTAGGCAGCCTTTCAGAAATGTTGTGTGAGTCTTAATTGTAACCACAAGGAATTGTGTGCTTTGGGTCTCTGCCCCAGGGTTTTCCAGTAACAAGTGAGGGTTTTCTCAAACAAGTCTTGCGTGGTGAATCTCATGACACAGATAACGTCGATGTCTGCAGCATGCTTCTCTAGTAAAGAGAGAGTAGAAAAATAGTTCTGGAAGAAAACTTTCCTCCAGATGAAAGTGAACTGAAATCAAGTTATCTTGGAAACCCAGTCTAACCCTTTCTTTTTTTTTTTTTTTTTTTCTCACTGGCTGTTTATTTCTTCTTACAAGGACACTAGTGTAATACTCTTGGGTCCCTTTTCTTTCCTGCGCTACAAAACAATTAGTGGGTTATAGAGAAGTGGGCAGTGAGTTGGGATTCGCTTTGTTATGCGCTATAGCAGTACCCCCACGCCCACACGAATCACCTTTCTCCATATTCAGATCACCACGTTCTGAAAAAGAACAAAAGGGATGTCAGTATAGATACGTTCAGGATGGTCTTTTCTCGTGGTATTAGGTAAATCACAGATCTTTCAAAGCATGTTTGGTGACCCCCTCAGAGTGAAGTTTTAGCTTTATTTAATTGACTGTGTTAAAAACCTTCAGTATATGTGAGGGTCCTATTGCTTTGGGTTATAATCTCAAAGGAGTATTTCTTTTTTGTGATGGTCTGAGGCCCAATGGATTTGCCTCTCTGTTCTAACATGCGTTTTTGGGGAGGAGGGAAGGAGAAAATAAACCTTTAAAATCATTACATCATTCGTTTTAGCTTTCTGGCAAAGCCAGGTTCCAGAAAACAGTGTGTGATAGTAGTTACCTGATGTCAGATGGAGGTTTTTTTGTGTGACAGTTATGTGGGTTAAAAGATGTGCTGCTGCTCTTTAAACTTCCGTCTGCAACTCTTCTGCACTGTAAATCTTAAGAACGTTGTGATCTTAGTTTAACTGTTAGTTGAAATACTTGTTTGGACTGTTTGCTTGTGATTTGGCTGATTGCACTTTGTTGTTTAAAATCCATCCGGTCTAATTGCCTCTTCTCTCCCCTTCCCCACTGTCTTTCAGCAAACGAGGATTCAGTGTCCGATCCTTTGGAACAGGGACTCACGTGAAACTGCCAGGACCAGCACCGGACAAGCCAAATGTTTATGATTTCAAAACAACATATGATCAGATGTACAATGATCTGCTTAGGAAAGACAAAGAACTGTATCCCTGTGGCATGGCCTTTTTAAAAAAAATCCAGTATGGTTCTCCTTGAAAGGTGTAATTCATTATTTGGCATTATGCATTAGGAACACATAGTTGCTTGACTGGCAAACTTAAAATGTTTTAAGTTCACAGCAGGTTTTTTACAAAGGGCCTCTAATGCTCCCTTGTAAATTGCTATTGAGTTACAATGCACGCATTCAGAATGCTCTTTTGAAGTATGTTAACACATTTGCCTTTTGATCCAAAGCACACTAATCCTATCACAGATTGTCCGTTAACCTCCACTGCACTGTGGATCGTACTTTCCCAGTGCAAAGACTGTTCCTGATAACGGATATGACAAGAGCTGCCACCTCAAGATTAAAATTGTATTTAGCTCAGACAAACTGACAGGTAAGGCTTACAGTATACTTTCTCTGGGAGAGAGGATACCTTTCATTAAAGAACTCACTCTTCTCACTGAGAGCTTCTTGATACGTGATTTGAGCAGTGCACCGAAAGAAAATGTTTATAGTATATTTTAAAGAAAGGACATAGGAAAGCACAATAACAGAATTAATCCTGGAGAGCAGAGGTGATTGCGGTTATGCACACTACTTAGCTTGACATCATTCATGATTCTGTATGATTTTAGAACATCTGTATTTAAAGTTATTTTTCATTCTTTAAGAACACCCCCCCTTTTTTTTTCCAAAATCAGGGTACTCATTCTATACTTCTGTCTCAGCAAGGGATCTTTTTTTTTTTCTTTTTAAATGTTAAATGCAAAAGAGAATTTACCCTAAGAAAGATATTCAGTATATGCTGAATTTCTTCTTAAAAATATAGAGTCCTTCAAAATGAAGTATCCCAGAAATGAGTCCTCTAATTTCTAATAGAGCAGTTCTTGCACTCTTTAGTGGCAGAAGACTTCTCATCATAGAGGTGATGGGCGTGCAAACATTCCCTGCTGTAGGGGGTGGGGGCCTGCTCTTCTGAAGGGCTTTGGGTGTAATTGATGGGGGAAACAAGACAACATGTTGTTCGTATGATTTAGCTTGTCCTGTTCCCCAGCCTTGCATTCATCAGCTCAGTGGAGATGACTGTCACCTAGAGCTGTTCCATGTGTTTGGAAAGTACCTTGGTGAGAACTGTCAGCTTGTTCCCATATTCCAGTGATGGGACATGAGAAATGCGAGCTCTCAGCATCCAGTGCTGCCTCATCTGGGAGTGATTTCCTTCCTCCAGTTCTGTAGGCCAGGAGGGATCCAGTGCATTTTGGAAACCAGATACTCGGGCTGCAGGTGACTCGGCACATTTTCTGTTGACCAGCCAAGGAAATGACCTCTTGTTTCAGAAGGCTTTAGTCTCAACCAGAAATGAGCTTCAGCAGTGATGGACGTCAGTCAGAGCAAGGTAAAAAAATGAGTTAGAGTGAAAAGTAGTCACTTGAGAAAAGGAGGAAGCAGAACTATCAAAAACACACTCTGCAGAGCCTAAAAGCACCTTCCTTGCTGTTAATTAGTGAAATACAGAGCACAAGCTCATGAGGCAAATGCTGAGTTTCAGAAGCACAGGGATAAGGGACTGATGGAGCCTGGCAGACATCCATGCTCTGCTGAGTACCTGCAGTGGTGGTTACAGTATGTACAACGTGAAAACAGTCCAGAGCAGTTTAAGTTTAGTAGTTAAAACAAGTATCCTGTTCTACCCTTGCATTTTAAGAACATTTAAGTTCCCTGAGCCCTAATAGAGGGCTGCAACAAAACTACTTCAGGCTGTTCTGAGTTTTTGGGTGCTTCTTAAAAATACTACTTTTCTTCCTAGAACAGTGGAGGGTTCTGCTACTAATCTGTAGGAGACAGGGCCAGTGTGTGGGGTGCCTGTGTTACAATTTTGTGTGGGTAGTACTGTTACAGTTCCTTGAATTTGCATGTGCAGATGGACATCTCAGAAATAGGCCACTATAATTACTTGCCACGTACAGCTGTGTGAAGGGATTTAAGGACTTGTTCTAATTATATGATGGTGACTTGAGAGACAAAAAAGGGGGGGGGGATCAATAAGATGAAATTTTCAAAAAGCCAAATTCCAGAAGCAGTGTTGTTGCACGTTTGCCCAGGGATAGGAATCGTTCAAGTGGAAACTTGACCAAAATTTGACAGCAGCCGCTCCCAAATTCTTTATCAATATTAACTAACTCCATGATTGACTGTTTTCCTTTTCTCAACACTGACATATCTGTGACCCTTAGATGGAAGAAACCTAGTTATTTCCAAAGATAAATACTTACTTTTAATTAGGATTTCTAGGCAGCATACCTCTACTTCACAAGTGTGGAATGAGCAAAAACTGGGCTGGTGGGTGCATCTTAGTTCAAGGTATAAGCATTCTCTTCTGACAAAAGTAATCCTGATAATGTAATTGACTGAGATTTAGTTTTTCTTTTTGAACTCTCTAAGCTGGATGGCCATGCTTTTTTGTGTGCTATTGCCGATGTGTTTTCTGTTTTGCTTATAGTACCCTTCCCATTCAGAACAAGTGGAAATAATTCTTACTGTCATACAGACCACTTTGCCAGCAAATATTTATGGCATTGTGGTCTCCCTGTGGCTGACCCTTATCCCAGGTTTATCCCACAGTTCTTCATCTGTCTTGCTCTCTGCTCTCTTAGCAGGTAAGATGCATTGTGGTAGAATGTCAGTAGAGGAAAATGCGGAGGCTTTGGAGCAAGCACAGGCAGTCCCAAATAGGGGAAAAATCAGACAAAATCTAAAGCAGATTCTAGCATACATGAGATCTTCACAGGGTCCAGCTGTACAAAGCTGAAATACCAATTTCCTGACAGAAGAGAAGGAAGACCAACAGAAGGACGTTACTGAACTCAGTCAGTGTTGCTGTAGGACTGCACAGGAGCAGGGTTCTGTGCCTTGCCCAAAATGTTTCGGTCCCACTTGAGACGTTATCGCCCATGCCCGTGAAGAGCACAGAAACACAGAAAGAGGACTGTGACTAGCTGACAAGAGGGGCATCCGGGAGCGGTGAGGATATACTGAGGAATATTTTATTTTCTTTGGGGGGGGGTGGCAGTGAAGTAAAGTCCTGACTAAAGTCTTAGGCAGACATTAGTAGGCTTTTCCTGCAGAAAAACCGGGTATTCTCTCTTGGAGTGAAATACAGCTTCATGGGACAGTATTGTAGTACTGAACGTCATCTTGTCTGGGAGGTTTCTTCTGCTCTCCCTTAATGCCAGTACTGGAAGAAGGGAAGCAGTTCCTTGTGCAGTCTTTAACAGCTGTATCGTAAAGTTATTTGGCATCAACCACAGAATCAGTACCCGAACCGCTGTATTATTGCGTGCGCAGTGTAGTGTTGGGGTCTGTTCAAAGCAAGAAACAGAACTGCTTGTTGGAGCAAGGCCACACTGCCTTACAGTCATTCTCTATTCAGCCTGAAGGATTGACTCTCTTAAAATTGGGGACTATAGTTGAAAAGGTATTGTCTTAAGAAGCTAATGAACTAATCTCTACGTATGCAGCCAGTCCAGGCTGCCTTTTCCCGTTTAGGTGTGGTATATCATGCTCAGGAAGATAAGAGTCTATTTGTTACAGCCTTGGACTTAGTCCTGTAGAATTCCTGCATTTGTGTAGTCAGGTTCTGGAGAATTCTTGTTCTACTTGGAAAAGTCTTACTTTGTCTGGTAGTAGTCTGTTTTTTCATGATTCTATGGCTTAGTACCGTCCGTTATTACTAGGGTACTCATTTAAGCCACTCACAAGCAGTAAGTTTGCAGCTTGAAAAATAGGTAGTATGGAAACTAATACTCAACTCTTCCTGAACTGTAAAGACAAGAATATTTAAATGTTGGGAAATGGTGATCTTTTTAATTGAATAGTCTCTCTCTTAAGAGGATGTACTTAGGCCAGTATTCAAAGTGAAGAGCTGGTTTTGTGCAAGCTGATCTGCAAGTGGCTGAGAGCTCATGTGCATGTGCTCCCTGCCTGTGGGATGCACGTGTGCTATAGTTCAGACGTCTCGTAGTAGTGCTAAAGTGTCGCTGCATCTGAGCTAATAAGCCCTGGCCTGGAGATAACAGGACAGAGGACCTGTGCATCAGCATTGGTAGGGTTAACAAGCTCTTGCTGGCCTATGTGGGAGCATAGAAATCAGGGAGGGCTTAGTCTGGGATTGGAGTTGGTCTTCAGCTGCCTCCAGTGTGCTTGATGAGGGGCTTGTTGCAAACAGGGTGGATCCTTCCTGTAAGCTGTAGCAAGAACTTCATAGTAAATCATAAAAAGTCCCTTAACTTTAAGTGGTCTGTGAAGTTTTTCTAATGATATTTGTGTGTTAATTGTGAATTAGTTGGGATGCACAATTTACACCTTCAGATTTACATGCGGTAAGGGGAACAGCAGTCATCAGCAAAATGTAGAAGCTGCCTGGAGGAATTAAAGGCACCAGCTGTAACTATGCTGCAAGATACCCAGTGCATAGGTTTGGGATTGCAAAGCTTAAAATCTTGGGCACTTGCTGCGTGGAAACAGCTACTTAAGAAATTCAAAGCAGACTTCTGATTTTTGTACAACAGGAATATATTGCTGAGTTGTAAAGGTGGAATAGCACTAAAACAAACCTGTAGAAGCAAAGAGCAAATTACCAGGAGTTTTAAGGGGTAAGTTAAAAGAGTTTGAGTGCTCTTGCAAAGCACTAGCTTTGTGTTCTTGGACAGTGATGGATGGCTGATGGATGGATGGCTGATGCACTTAAAGTTGCTGCTCTTCCTTACCTAAGATAGTTTGATTTCCCTCTTGCACCCTGAAAAGCAAAAGTAGTTCTTGTTTTTAAACATGTAAATAATCTTGCAATTCAAATGGTACATGGTTATCAAATAGTTGATGTCCCAGGAAGTTCTGAATCTAACCACGTCTTCATTTCTTTCATTTTTAGAGCTCAAATTAATGTCTGCTTTTTCAGGGGAAAAAAAGCATAAGCTGGGAATAGATGATTATAGTGCAGCAGTACCAGGAATAAGATCCTTTTTGTATGAAATGAGGTCATAGCACTTTGCCTGTTGGTTTTCTCATTAACAAAGCAAGTAGAACCAGACTATAGCTGCCGTAAGGAATTTGCAATGAAAATTAAAGGTGCAGCACAGAATGGCAAAGGAGGCGGTAATTTTCCTTTTCCAGTGTTTCATCAAAATCAGTTTCAGGTCTTACTGCTTGGGTTGTCATTTGCTGATAAGATTTGGGACTTGTAAATTCTGCTCGTCTTGATTTCTCGTTTGTAGCCAAGTTGTATTTTCCAGCCTTGCTGTTAATGCTCTGGTGTTGTATGGTGAAGAGCCATGATTCTTCAGGCCATGAGCACTCTGGACATCAGAAATGGAGAAAAGTTGCTGGAAGAAAAGCTGCCGGTGACAGGAATAGCTTGCTCTAAAGCAATTGTCCATTCTCTTTTGAATACTGTTTGTTGCAGAGACTTCTGCCACTTACAACAAAGCTCTAGAATCCGTAATAATTGAACAGTAATTCCTGATATTTCTGGATCAATGAACTGTCCAAATTTATGGAGAATTTATATGGCACTGCTTTTCTGGAGGCTGTACAAAGCAACCTTGAGTTGCTTAACGGGGGAAGTTACCATGGGCACGCAAGAGGACTTGAGCTCTGCATCGTGCTTGTTGAGGCCACGTATAGCTCACCCGTGCCGATTCCTTTTTTTCCAAGAGTAACTTAAATTCCACTTCAGGTAAGCTCTTCACGCATATATTTCTCTCATGTTTTCATTTGGCTTTCTTTGTGGATTTGGAGCTGATAAACAGCTGTCAGCTGCTGTTCTGAACTGGATTCCCGTGGTCAATGGGCTACTTGCTGTATGGCTGAAATCACAGCCTGTTGCATGGCAAACTTCTCCTCAACGCAGCGTAAGTCTCATTTTATTTCTTAACATCCTTCAGAGTACTTCAAGTACAAAATACGTAGGGAAAGGGAAAGGATGAGGATGGAAAGCAGTGCTTAAACTGGACTTGAACAATCTTTTAAGAGGCGTGTTTCTGCAACTCTGTACACTTTTGAGATCCCATCCTTTTTTCTCCACAAAGTATCTTAAGACAAAAACACTTATCACAAAACCAGTAGCCTGTGAAAGACAGCAGTTTTCAGTATTCCTTAGTTGGGCTTCTGAAGAAACTGCTGTTAATTTTGGTTTCATCTACATCAAAAAGGAAATACTGGAAACTATTAGACATGCAAACAATATAATATCTTTAGATATACTTTCCTCTGTATTTGAAGTTCTAGGACACTGGAGAAATGTCAGATACCAATCTACTAGGAACTGTTTCTCAGCACCTAGAACTTCCTCTGCCATCCTGCCTGTCTCCTAGCTAGACTCTTCAGAAGGTTTATTTCCTTAACCACTGTTAGTTCTGAACAGATTGTCCAAAGCATCCTGTCTGAGAATGAGTATTTAAAAATCCATATAGCATTTGAGTAATTTTCCTTGACTGTGTTTCAGTCACAATGTATGAGCTCTGCTAATGAACATAAGCATTGTAAGTCTGTTGGAAGTAAAGGTGAGGTTTGGAATCTGAGATACCACGTGTTGGACGTGAAAAACAGATGGATATGAAAAACAGGGCTACTTGAAGGTCTAGGTCCCTACCACCTGCTGGCCTCCTGAGTGCACCGTGCATGACGAGCATTACTTAGATGTGATTTGCCCCATAAGTAGATTGAATTTTTCTCCCAATGTGTTGGCCCTGCTGATACCACACAGGATACCACACCGGAATGCAGCAAGGCATTCATATTGTTTGCTCTTCCTATAACCAATGTCTTATCTTTGTTCTTAATTCCCTACGAACATGGTAGTCTTATTGTTATTTAAATTTACCCATATATAAAAATATATTGCTTCTGCTCTTGGGCACTGGCTTAAATCCCACTCAGTCCTTTTATGTGTAGTTGATGAACTTTACTAGCTGCCTGCCCGGAAAAACTAGCACAGCTTTGTTTGGTCCTAGCTTGGCTGTTTCATCTGGGACAGAAGTGACAGCAGGCTGCTGTTCCCTGCCTGGAAGAGGTTCTTTCAGATTAATGCAAAGCTTACTGAGTCAGTGTAAGGAGTGCTTATACGGCCTTTGTTCTTCATATTGCTTCCAGAACAATCCCTATCTTCAGGGGAGTGCCTGTAGCTTCTTCAGCCAGTGTTAGTTGCAAGACAGAATTCCTGTGCCTGGCTTCTGGGATGTTTATGGCATTTTCCTTGGATATGCAGACAGATAGTTAGAATATGCAGCAGGTGAACTAAAGGCATATTTCCATTGCTCTGTCTTCAGTTCAGAACAAAATTTGCGAACAAGTTAATACCCATTCTTGCTCTTTACTCTTACCTTTTGTTAACTAAAGATGTGGATGACTTTGCCAGAGCATTTTATCTTGCAGGATTTTCTGCTTAATCTTAGTGTCTGCCACCTCAAGATGGTAGAGCCTTTAGGTGTACATCACATCTATTTCCATTTATGCAAAGTTAGCATTCTCTTGCTTCCAGCGTCCACGTGGAATACTCACTGAGGTGTCAGACACTTCTACATTCTTGCAATTGAAATTAACCTCCACGTGGAATACTCACTGAATGCAGTACGTAGCCAAGTGTTTGGCAGTCAGAAATGCCACATCTTTGAAGTGATCTCATGTTCTGTCTTTGATGTTCTCTTCTTTCTGATAGTCCCTCCAGTATGTCTGTCACATTCCTTCTCCAGCTCTTTGGACTTTACCATTGTTTCCTTTCTTTTCCCTTTTGACAGCTTATTTCTCCAGCTTCATCCTGAAACAAAGTTTCAGCTTTTCAGCACTGACAAGTCACTGTCTGGCACTTTAGCTGTAGGCTAAACTAAAGATCTTGGCTTCTCTCAGAGAAGTGTGGGCATGCAGCCCTCAGCTTTGGGGCTCAACCAGACTTGGGGAATGAGCATGCTGAGCCTGTTGTTGTTGGACCAACCACAGTTGGTTACGGACCAGCCGCTGTGAGCTTGCTCAGCTGGATTTTATTTGTAGCTTACAGCTTAGAAATGCTACATTGTTGGCCTTAACAATAAAAAGCAAGTGACATTTCATATTCGGTCCTTTGCAAGTGGTTAATGCAGGCACAAACGTTATCAGAAATGTTACTGAACCCAACTTGGTAGTTGTGTGATATTTTAGGATGTCATATTTTCAGCGTTGGGACTGTAAGTTGCGCAGTACCACAAAAGGCTTGTGAACAATCTCTGATTTGTACTAAAAATGCACAGTTATCATTCCAAATGAAAGGCAGATCACGCTCCAGATACAGAATGTAGA
Organism: Heteronetta atricapilla; assembly: GCA_011075105.1. NCBI lineage: Eukaryota > Metazoa > Chordata > Aves > Anseriformes > Anatidae > Heteronetta > Heteronetta atricapilla. The sequence continues at coordinate 2,680,902 of CM021751.1, forward strand.
CAGTTCTTGCAGCGATAACACAGCTGCCTGGAAAGCAGAACTGATAGCGCTGGTGCCCTTTTTAGTGTTGTGATACTGCAGGTGGAAGAAGGGTGGGCAGTTGTTCCCCGTCAGCATTTTGCCAAGCAGGATGAAGCCCAAGGTATGTTCTGTTTACAATACATTTACTAGTAATTAAATTAAGATTACATAGAAAAGAGACTTGGAAATGCCATTCGTGCTAGTGTTTGAGACTTGCTCTGCTCTGCTGCTGTTTTTCACAAAGAAGAATTGCAGTGTTTGAGTATGGTGACAGCTGCATGAAGATGAATAATTGGCATGTCAGATTTGTTTGAAGATGTAGAAGCTTTGGGTGTCAGCCATTACTTTAAAGATACTTTTTTTCCTGAAGAGCGTGTATGCATTTTAGCAAATTGAATTTACCTAATTATGTCTAATAGATTGGTCTCTATTTTAGATGACTATATAATTAACTTATATACTCCAAAATGTTCAGGTTATACTACTTGCCGGCTTCATTTTCAGCTTCGTCTAGAAGTTAAGATGAAACTTAGTGAATACTGCAGTCAGTAAGAGACCAGGGTTCTGCTCATCCATACAAGATTTTAACTTCAGTCAGTATGCTGGTATCTCATCTCAGGTTAGTCATCTGCAGACGAGGTGTCTTGATGCCACTTGCTTGGCTGCCCTTATGCCGGGGGGAGATATGGATATTTCAAAGGATGCTTTTTTCATGGAGGGTGGAAAAATTGAAACAGAATAAGCAGGCAGCAGATGCAACGGGTTCCTTTTCACTGATTATTAGGGAAGACTTTCTGCCTTGATGACCTGAGATGTAGATGTTTATTTAGAAACTTCTAGACCTGCATGATTAAATTCATCCAAGCTTACTCTTAACCGTATGAGAAATATTTCTTGAAAGTCTGTTGTCCACATGCAGCGATCACCACCAGAAGAACTCAGCCCTATTCAGCAACAGTGGTAAGAAATGAAACGAGCCTTTGGCTTAAAACACAGCATGATATGCTGAAGCATCTTAGTGTAAACACCTAGGCATGGCATTTAATTCTGGTGATGGTGCTTCTTACGTGGTATTTGGTATCCAGGTGATATTTTACAGTTCTGAAGTGCGCACTCCTTATAAACGTGCAACTTAGGTGGCCTGACATGATCATTCCTGTCTGTCCTTCTCTGAATATCAAGCTCTGAGGCTGAACTGCTGCTGAAGTTTCCCTGCTGAATTAGCAGATCCTTCTGACTCCAGCTGGACACTGAGCTCTGCAAAACAGTTTAATGGAAGACACAACTCATCTGGCTGTGTCTGTCTCCGATTCCGCCCATTCTGTTCTCCTGAATTTCTCATTCAGAATATTGCAGTCTTGTTTTACCTCAGAACTGATGGTGGGGAGGCCCCATCATCATAGGAACTGGGGGGGGGAAGCAAAAAACCTATTTGCCAGTAATTAGATTTATTCCTATTGAAGTTGACAGCTGTTCTCTTTTCTTACTGCTCTGAGAAAAGAAGCATCGATCTTGTGCTCAGGCAGACACTGAATGCGTCCGCTGTTGTGCAGTGTCCCTTTTTCAACCTTTAACTGTCTGATCTTGGGATTTATCAAAACTTCCTGTTTTTTCCTTTGCTAATCTGTTGCTTTTTTTGTCAGCCTCAAGTTCAGGTTCTCTAAACAGCCCACAGTAATTTCTGTGCTGTCTAGTTGCTTTCTGTACCCTGTATCTTGCTATATGCTTTGTGCCCTAACAAGAGTATCTGTTTTTATTTAATGCAAATAAAACTTTTTTTTACATTATTTCCTATAAGCTTGTTTGGTGCTTTAAAGAAAGCTCAAGCTGTAGCCAATACTTTATTGTAGTCTTGTCTTATTTCTGAGGTTTCTTTCCTCTTGCTGTCCTCTTGTGGTTCTACCTGGGAAGTGTACCCACCATAAAAAATGGATGTCTGGAACGATAGCAGCTCCGAGCTGGGCTAGGTGTGACATGTAGAAGGCTCTTCATATTTAATGGGGGGAGAAAATTATTGTTAACAAAAAGTCAAATCTGATGCATTAAGTTATTATAATGCAGATAATTTATTACTCTTTCAGATGCTGGCAGTCCACTTGAACATTGATGTATCAGGGGAATTAATCCTAGTATGTAGTTCTTCATATTTTATTCATGAACTACTTTAAAAAAATACTGTCCTGCTTACCCTGCAGAGAAGGTCCATGACGTTTCATTTTAAAGAGAATGCCTAGGCTCCCTTTAATTCTTCATGGACAGATGTACACATTTTTCTAAAGACCATCTTTAGTTTCTGAACAAGTTAGCTTCCTAAGTAGTACTTGGAATAACTGCGTTTCTCCAAGGTGGCTGTGCAGAGGAATAAGTGCATCATTCACATGCATAGATGGTGAGGTAGTGCTAACATCTGAATCACTTAACTACACCCCAAGTGATATTTGTGTGACTTCATGAGCACATTCAGTGCAGCTTTAACACTTAACAAGCATACAGATCAACCTTGGGAAGCCTACTTCGGGGAGGCAGTTATGCAAGAGGGTTGCCTAAAGTGTTTTTCCCCCCCCCCTCACTTTTCTCTTAAGCTTCATAGTACCTGAATGCAATAACATCTAGCATCCATGGGAGAATTTTTTGCCCCTGCTGTTCTAAGTCTGTCAGCTTTAAGAAGCCTTGCCCAGCTGACCTCCAGCATAGGCAGTCACCATACGATCTTGAGAAGATCTTGAAGAAGCTACGTGCGTGTTTTCCCATGTTTTTTAAAATGGATTTCTAACAGCAGTACTTGTGAAATGTATAGAGAAGAATATCTTTTGGGCTTGTAGAGCTCTGATTTCCTAACAAAAACAGCAGTCTACGTTATATTGAATTTTGCAGTCAGGTAACCATCAAAAACATTGCCAAACTATTCAATTATACGAGAAACTATCAGCAAAACTGGAAGCTGGACATCTGTGAAGGCAGCGCAGTCATGGGTATCTTGCAGTGTGGGAGTGGAGTATGTGACATGAGAAATTAGTAATGTCATAGGGGAATCTTTTCTTAATTTTAACCCCAGTATAGGTTTTATAGTGTTAAAATTGTAGTTTGGAAGATGAGAGCTAGGAACTAAATCATAATGTGTGAAAATAATTGTGAGAGTTTATTAAACAAGGAAACACTTCTGCTCTCCAGGATTATCTGCTTTATTCTGTGGATGTTCTTCCGTATCCCAGTTCCACTTAACGAAAGCTCCTGTTCACAGCTTTTAGCAAGACTTAACTCATATTTGCCAAGTGGGCCTACCAAGGAATTACTTTGAGAAGGACAGTGCGACGGTGGAAGGTGGGAAAACAGAATTATATCATAGAATGGCCTGGGTTGAAAGGGACCTTAAAAATCATCCAGTTTCAAAGCAGTTAAGGAAAATAGCTAGTTTCTTTTCTATATCGATATATATTATAGTATTCCACTGCTGAAAGTACAGCTTGGGTCCTGAGCGAGCAGCTGACTGATGAACTGAGTGGAGTGGGAAAGGATGGGCAGCGACTTACCAGGGCTGGGAGAGGAGGCATTTCTGCTGTCTGACGGGATTTTAAATCTGGGTGGCAGGAGCTGGGAAAGATTTAGGGGATTGTTCTAAACACACAGTTATGTTTTATATATATACTCATCGATACGTTGTTATGGGATATCCTAAAGGAAGTGGAGGGCATGCAGTCTGTAACCATAGAGATATCGGGGTCTAGCTGTCTGCAAGAGCGAGCAGCAATGCTCCGTATGGCAAAAGGCGCCTTGCGTTGCAACATCTCTGTACCAAGTTTTTCCAGGAGTGATTTGTTACGCACAAATTTCATTGCTTTGTGGATCCATGAGCACAGTTACGCCAATAAAGGTGGTGTCTGAATTAGACTCACTGCAAACGTGATATTTACTGTGCTGATGGTTTGCAGTAGGTGATGACCTCTTAGGTAAATGCATAAATGTCTTGTCAGTACCTTCTGAAGAAGGGACTGCTGAAAGGGGACAGCAGAGGTGCAGGGAATAGCAAGCATGGAACTGGAATCTGCTGGAATGAGAGCCGAGTCTGACTTAATGGTTGAACATCTGGCGATAGAGACCTTTAACAAGGTGTAATATCTCTTGAGTTCACCTGAGCCCATGATGACAACAAATCTGGGCTATGGTTATGCATTGAAAACAGTCCTGCAGCTCAGGGCAGCTTGCTGACAGGATGGCACGCTGGCTTTATCCAGCTGAGAAAGATTTCAGATAACCGAGTATGAAAGCATCCTGAATCTTAACCGTTTATTTCAATCTCCTTTTATAGGCACATAGACCCTCAACGAATGTAGCTGTAAGTTGGCAGGGGAAAGCTTGTGTGAAGCAGAAAGCTTGACTGTGTGGGTTTTTTTGAATATGCGTAATTCTGTCTCCATGCTCAGGAAAGCTAGGGGACAGATGCCAGCAACGTTTCATCCTAGAAATGGAGGGAAAAAAAAGAATCAGAAGAAGTGTGTAGGGTGTTGTGAATTTTTCCTCCAACTGCATGATGTAGAAATTGAGATGAGAGAGCCCAGAAGGGCTTCAACTCCAAACCAAGCAGCGCAGCGAGATGTTTACAAGGCTTCTGAAAATGGCTGTTACAGTCGTTTTCATGCTTTGCACATCACCAGAGGTCTGGCGTAGTGGATTTTCTCCGAGCATGACAGACCCAAGGAGATTTTACAGGGATGCTGTGAAGATGTGGGCTCCGGTGTACAAGAGCTGCTTGAGATAGCTTTGGGCTATAAAGCTCAGTTCTTTAGTTACACAGGGAGAAGTCTTTTGGGAAGGAAGGATGGTAAAAGGTTTGGGAGAGCCCTGAAAAAAAGAGACACACAGTAGAAGTCAGTTGACTGACTGATAGAGTTGCTTATATATACATTTGTGATGAAGTATCGTTCAATTTGTAATTCAAGATGGGAATTTTCTTCAGTCAAGCAGCTAGTGGGATGCTGCAGCTACATAAGAACTGAATATTTTTCCCATATAAGGGAAGAAAGAATTGGGTAGAAAGAATTTAAATTTTAATATAGCTTAAAAACTTGGGAGAGATAAAAGTTCGGGAGGCTGTTGGCTTGAATGTTCTTCAAGAACACCTTGAAGCACGTAGATAAGCGGGCATAGACCTGGCTGCCTGAGCAGGAGAACCTGGGATACTGGGGGCATCTGGGAAAAGGTAGACAGTTGCCAGTCTCTTGCTACAAGATCAGGACTGTATTGCAGAAAGATGAAGAACCTGCCAAGTATGTGACCTTTTCAAGATGGAAATAAGCCAAGATGGTACCTTACATACTATTAATGATGGATTATTTTTTTTTCTGCTCAGAATCCTTCTGTTATCTCAAGAAATTATAGACTGTTACCCTTACTGCTATTTTAATTTAAAAACATGTACTCGGGCGGCTAAAAATAGCCGGTGCTTCAAAGCAAGGAAGAGATGCATCAATTTCCATGCTCTTTTAATTCAAACCTTCCCCGGTATTCCTAATCTGCCCATAAAACTGTCTTCAGGAGGAGTTTGCTATTAATGAACCGAGCAGATGTATGTGAGCGTGCTCCTGGTGAAACCGTGTCTCCCAGACAGCTGAGAGGACAGGGTTAGTGTGGGCAGGGGATTAGTGAATCCTGTCTGAAAGGGGGATGTGGGCTGTAAATTTGGGTCTCAAAGCTACTGTACCCGCGTAAATTGAGCTACCAAGCAGCGTAACAGATCTGTTTCACCTGGTGACTGAAGTGCTGGCAGCAGTAACGTCGGTGGTTTTCTTCACTCCTGTTTCTGTCTGGGGATGTTCTAAAGGGATGATGCTCCACTGGCTTATTTAATTTCCTTTGGAGGCTCAGTTGTATAAACCTGCGGGCTCAGTTCAGGTCGCAGCTTCATGCAGGCGTGCAGCTGGCACCAGGAGCCCTGTATAATTATGGGACAGAGGCTGCTGGAGTGAGGGGCAGTGACTCGAGTGCATGCAGGACGCTGTTAGCAAACGGCCACGTCTGCGTGCTCTTAAGAATTACGGATATAAAAGCAGTTACCGAAGGGAAGTTGTCCTTCTGAGGAACCCAGACCTAATGAGGGCCTTTTAAAGCTCTCTGCCATTGTACTAATGACAGTGAGTTGTTTGAAAGCCAGTAGCTGCCTGACTTGTTCTTCCTGGGGTCAAACAGGAATCTGTTCAGTGGTCATTGATCTTTGTATTTGCAAACTGATTTTAAAGATACGGTAATAGTCTAACTTGCATTGGTCATTTGCTCAAAAACATGACTTTTCTTAAAGATACTTAACTCAAGCAACTTCAGATACACACAGAATGGGATTTTACATATGTTGGACAGAAATAAGAGAATCAAGCCACGACCAGAGAGATTCCAGAACTGCAAAGACATTTTTGATTTGATTCTAACGTGTGAAGAAAGAGTCTATGATCAAGTAGTAGAAGGTAAGGACCTTGAGCTGATAAATTAACTTTGAGTTCTTCTCTACCCCACACACCCATGCCCCCAAAGTCCTTCACAGATCTGGGAACATTTCTCTCTGCTCTGGCTGCTGTTGCTGGAGCACCAGCAGAGATAAGAGCTCTGAGTGCGTTGACATGGGCTGTACGTAGCAGAGAAGTGACAGCTGGGTACATATTTCTCAAAGATGCTAGTTCTACACAGGGTGTGTAGGTATAGCAATTGGAAATTACTATAACAAGCATTTTGAAATAACAAGCGTTTGGAGAAACTCAAACATGGTTGGTTTGAAAATGCTCATGGATCTAGAAGATGACCAAGTTGTATGTGATGAGCCTTTTTTTTTTTACCACTATGGGTTGATGGAGAAACAGTCCAAGCCATTTTCTGTGTGCAGCTTCCCTTCTTCCTGTGACCTACCAAGCAGTTTGCCCATAATAAATACTTCCTATGAAGCTGGAGAAGCTATTCTCGAACATGATCAGCTCTCTGCTAACGTGCTACAGCTTTGCCCTTAAATGAGTCAGTGAGATATGCCAGAATCTCGTGGTGTGCATTGGCTGTTCTGCATGGTCACAAATAATGCCTGGCAAGCTGATGGGAGCTCACAGTCATGGGGCTTCAGCTCCTGGGCTGGCACCCTGCTGCTGGAAATGCTGGATACAGGCTTATTGAAGGTTTGGGGTGTTCCCTTTACATTCAACGTCCAGCAAACAGTGTTATATACATAATGTAAAAGGCCATTGCTTACCTTCTCAGGCCTCAGCGGTCATGTCACACGCACAAACATTTGAGCAATTAAGGGCTCTGAATGTCTAAGCCAAGTGTTTGAAATGTATTGGTAAGTTTTGAAAGCAGCTGCCCTGCGAGTTGAATGGATGCATCTTCAGCCAGTTCAGCACGTGGAAAACAGCTTTCACCCTGTTCTGTGAGAGCGTTCCGAGTTACAAGGATATGGGACCAAGGGCAGCCACTTGCTAGCTTGGGCCTCTCTCACATTATGATAATCGGTCAATTACAAGAAGTGTTAAAGAAAGCTTGAGTGCTACCAACTGGCTCTTGGTTAGAAAGGTGAAACTTTACAATGAAGTCCTCAGCAGGCTTTGCCGAGCTAAACTTGCAGAGCAGGGCTAGGAAAGGGCAACTTGTAGCTTAAAAAAGTGAACATAATGGGAAGGTTTTTTGAGAGAGGCATAACAATAATACATGGGTGTGTTAATTGGAAAAGGATGCTTTATTTTTTCCTTTTCCACCCATAAGTGGAATGTGGTAAAGCTAGAATTCTCTAAAATGACTGGCAGTGCTTAACTTCGAGGAGTTCACTTTGCAGTTTAATTTCCAGAGTTTGGATGCACAGTGCTTTCTAAAAATAGGCAATTAAAACTGTTCAGTTGAGGAAGCCCAAATTCTCGACTTTTGAAAACCTTGGGTTTTAAAGACTGCCAGCCGAAGGTCAGCCGTAACTTTTCTTGACCAAGGCTAATAAATCATCACAGCCCTTCCACAAAATTGAACTGTTTCCCAAATCCACCTTCCCCTTCTGAAAAGAGGGATTATACTATTCACTGGTTCTACGTATACAGAAAATAATAAACTGTTTTCTTATGAATACTGTGTAAAACCTGCTATCATTCCACCCCAAATTTTGCTGTTGTGTGTTTTGTTTCCAACTAGATTTAAATTCCAGAGAGCAGGAGACATGTCAGCCAGTACACGTGATCAATGTGGACATTCAGGATAACCATGAGGAGGCCACCCTGGGTGCTTTCCTTATCTGTGAGCTCTGCCAGTGTGTAAGTAGAAAAGGCTCATTTGGGACCCAGCTGACTGCACGGGGCTTGCGGGTTGTTCAGCTCTCCTTAAAGGCGCTGCACATTGCAGAAACTTTCAAGTAAAACCCCTGTCAACGGAATTAAGTTTCCAAATTCTCGCGGTTATTTCTGGAAATTGCTGATGTGCAACTGGAATGGAGTTCATGACTTCCAAAGTAGACTTTGTGTGTCCAAAACTCATGAATTGTTAGCTGCCGTGAAAAGCAGCATCACAAAGCGCTTCCCGTAACCATTACACTTGTTGAGCCCATCCTCAAAACATTTGTTTATAGCACAAACGCCTAGTTCAAAGGCAGTTGTAATATGTGGGATTTAAACATCAGAGTTGCATTCTGAATCACGGTATGCTTGAAAAGCATCCTGTGTAGGTGTATTTCATAGTACCACCCTGTTGTGTGTATGATGTGGAAAAAATCTGGTGCCTTCTGTCTTCCACCTTCAATGTTCTTGGCCCTAACCCTTGAAATAATGCTGAAATAAGCTGAGCTTAAAACAGTTGATGTAACTGTCAAGAGAACAGAAAGGCTTTGTGTCCTTCCACAACGTGCAAGCTGATCAGCTCACCTATTCCAGTGTGGCAACAGACTTTTTTTGACTCCAGACTGTGTGATCTATTCTGGTCCCGAATACTTGCATCCTTTCCAGATCCAAAAATCCTAAGAGGGTTCAAGGGACTTGAATTTTAGCCATCTGTTCAGTGTGCTTGCAGCTATTCTAAAGCTTCCATTTGTTATCTAGTGAGGATGGATGTTGCCTACTCAACAAAGTACTAGTTCAGTGCCAGTTCAGTGGGTTGGAGAAGGAAGGATGTGCAGCTGAACACGATGCAGAATATATGTACGTTGGGGAATGCTGGGAATCTCAATTAAGCACCCAGTGCCGCACGGCTTGGTACAGCCTGCTGATTTAGGTTTCACAGTAAGCCAAAAACCCTGAATCGTTACTGTTCTCTAAACTGCATCGTATCCTTGGAGTCCAGTTACTTAGTGTTTTTTCTCTTTTAGATACAGCACACAGAAGACATGGAAAATGAAATAGATGAGCTGTTACAGGAATTCGAAGAGAAAAGTGGAAGGACTTTTCTTCATACTGTCTGCTTTTATTAAAGCACATCTGTCTCTTAGGCCTTAATACAAATGAGAGAAGCATGTGTTTAAAGTTCTGATTATACTGTATTTTCCTGGAAAAAGAATATGGATTTTTTTGTGTTAAAGACTCCTTTTCAATGGTTTTTTTTTGTTTTGTTTTGTTTTTTTTTCATTTCGTTTTGTTTCATTTCAGGTATTCTGTCACAGGTAGGCAGAGATACTGGTTGAATTGTACATATGAAATGATTAAAAGTATACACAAAGGCCACCTATTTAAAAATGAAAATCAAGATTTTCTTTAAATCCTACTTAAATTGTTACAAGTAGGTTTTTAATTATAAAGAGAATGTTTCTTGAATATAAGTTTATAATGTATTTTTCCAGCTTACAAATTTATTTTATTTCAGTTGTGCTTTTTTTTTATTTTAATGTGACAGAATGGCTGAACTATGTGAAGATATGAATGGAGCAATGAAAAATGAGTATCTGTATATTATTAGATATAAAATTGGAAGCATCCAATAAAAATAAAAACCTGCAAGTTTGTCTGTTTTCAAAATAGAAGCTAATTGTGACTGCCCTTGTGAGGTAAGACACAAAGTATCTGAAGTAGCACAAGAATGCTCATTCATCCAACTTGTCTTGGAGAGGGTGTTGACAGCAAGAAGATCCCGATGGGAATCGAAGACCTGGACTCTGTCCCTTGTTCAGAGAGGCTGCGTGTGTGGGCAACTCATAGTGATTTTTGATCCTGTGTTGAGCCAAAGTGAACTGCTTTCTCCACATGAATTAGGGCAATGCCAGTAAATCTTTTCGCATCTCAATTGCTTTGGAATTATCATACGTGAGATTGAAATAAGACTGTGAGGCTGCAACTACAGCAGTCGGGGCCCAGTTGTATATATGTCTTCTATAAGGAAGAGGGGGAGAAATGGCAAAGTTAATAGAAATGGTTGAAAGCTTTCTGTTAACTGAAATATCTTTTGAATGGAAATATTCTCTGCACATACAGCAATAATAAATGTGTTTGTCACAGCTCACAATCCAGAACATGAGTATGTATATACAAACAGAGCAAAAGCTCAGCCTTTGTTGTTCGGACTGATAGAAATTAAGAGCATCAAGTTAAAAATGAAAACAAACTGAATTATTAGACATTCTAAAGGTGAATGGTAATGTGCTGCTTCTTAAAGGCAGGAGTAGATCTTAAAACCTGTTAAGGGAACCTGTGAAAGCGGTGGAGCGAATGAGGGCTGTGTGTCCTCTAGTCCTTTGATAACTGGAGACAACTTTTTAAATGTGCTAGAAGTGAGGTGGCATGGAATGGAGTTTGAACTGGCTTCTCTCTCATTCTCCCACTGACCTCTGGCATCTCACAAGAATTTTTCTTAAATGTACAGATTTCCTTATGCCCAAAGCTAATGCTCAGTGCTTTTCTTGAATTTAGGGTGTTGTTACCCAGCTAGCAGGCAGCTTTGGATGCATGGGGGATTAGGCCTATAGCAATCCCACTTAACCGCTTTAGTGAACACACGCATGTATTAAAAGGCATCCCACACCTGAAGGCTGCAAGTCCCTATCTGAAAGCCTTTGCAGTTGTGATTCCAAAGTCTGTTTAACCAGGCCCCCAGAGGCATCCTACACCTCGCTGCTCAGATGGGGTGGGGTTGGAGGAGGTTTCAGCTCCCTTGTGGGGAAACTGAGACCTCTGCCAGCTCAATCTGGGTCCTGGCCAGTGTCCAAATGGGTCATTGCATCACCTGTGGGGTCGGGGAACGTTTCATGTCCCTGAAATACCTGCGCTCTTCTTGGGTTAAAAACACTTAGAGCAAAACTCCTGTGGAGGATGAATGAAGAGATCAGAGCAATTAGGGGCTGGGGCTGTGGAGCAGCAGCTGCGGTGAGGTGCGCAGTGTAGGGTTTGTGATCGGCCTGTCCTGTCCCATTTTGTTTCTGGAGACTATCTGAATGATTTCATTCAGCATCCTCTGCTTCTGTTCATTTGTCTGTCTGCTACCAGAGCTCGTTACCATGGGGATTCTTACAGCCCCAGGAAGAGGAGGATTCGGTAAGGACTGAGCTGCTTCACTTGATCCCTTTAAAAAAGGTATTTCAAGCAAGGACAGTACTGAGTGTTTTGAGGAGAGTCCTTCCCTGCACAGCATCAGGACTGAAGTCTTCACTCCGTGGCAAGGTGAAACCGAGAGCACGTTTGGAAATGGTTTTGATCCGCAACTAAGTTCATCCTAAACAGAGCTCTGTTAGTTTACAAAAAGGCAATAAAACACTGAACAGGATGATTTTAAACTGTTTTGTGTGTATGCGTGTGAGAAACAAAGTTGTGTTTTTGCAGTAGAGAATTATTTTTCTTTATTCCAAGGTGGTTGTGTGGTCATAATAAGGAGAAATGCTAAGTAGGGAAGTGGGCAGCAGAAGGCCTCACTGCTCCAAAATCAGGCAGAAGCTTGAGGAAAAGAGGATGAGCAGTGTGAGAACAGTAAAACAAAGATCACAAGTTCTCAAAACATAAGAAAGGAGAAATTAAAGGGTTGAAAAAAAGAAAAATTGTACACATATGATACAGAGGAGCATCAAGTAGCTTGTGAACCTGCAGTACTCAGCCAATGAGGTAACAGGGAGGTGATCAGGCATTGGGTGATAGGGAACAAAAGGTGATGATTTGTTTACTAAAATGCGCTCCTGGTTGACAAGATGCCACCATTGCAATCATGAATAAAATAGCGTCACAGAAGATCCCGTCTGCAGCTACCTCTACAGCCCCTCTGCTACCAGAACCTTGCCGTGGGAGCCCAATGCACTGGGGCGGCTAGGTCATTACTGGCCTGTAAAGTATCAAGGCTTAAATTAACTAATGAAACCCTAAATGGGATTTGGGTAGAAGGGACTGCGATAACAGTGCTACTTTTTGGGGACACCACGCTGAGACTAGGGATGGAATGATCCCTGGGCAATTATTGTATGCACCCAAGGCAGGGACTAACTTGTTGGGAAAAGATTTGATAATGAAACTGGGCATTAAAATAGCAAATTGTTAGTCTGGAATAACTGTATTATTCAGGGGGTGCTCTCAGACCCTGAGAACAAAGATATATTTGCCTTTGAGTGGAAAGACTCTGAAATGGGGCAGAAGCAGCAATACAGATGGACAATTTTATCTCAGGGGCTTACAGGACCACCAATTTATTTGGACAAGTTCTAGAACAAATTTTGGAGTAATTCCATCCTGCAAAGGAGGTGTTACTGCTACAATATATGGATGATACTTTTATTGTTAGGACAGGAGAAAGCAGTTGTGAAGGAAGCCACTAACAAACTACAACTTTCTGGGGAAACAGGACTTGAAAACTTTGGAAAATAAATTAAAATTCATAGAAAGAGAAGTCAAATATTTAGGGCATCTTGTGTCTGAGAGGGTATGAAGAATAAATCCAGAGAGGGCTGCCACCTGTCGCACAAGGGCTGGAGGATGGGAAAGAAGCTCCCACACAACCCCTGAGAATTGGCAAGAGTTGTTTATTGCCGGGACATCTTGCAGGCAAGCCTGCGGGATGTCTGTGAGATCTGGGGGCTCCAAGCTAATGCCTGGGATGGGGCCTGAGCAAAGAGTAGGGAGCTGGCCGGGCACTGCTGTGATGCTGTTTGTGCTTCCTGAGGGCACAGAGTGAAGACGTGCCAGGGCAGTCCCAGGTCCGTTCTGGCTGTGGTGGGTCCAATTCCATTGCCTCCTCCGTATCTTCTGGTGGATCCAGCTCCATGGGCTCAAGGTGTTGGGCAGGAGGATGAGCCAGTCTTTGCCAGGGACTGCCCAAACAGGATGCCTTTGATTCAGCATGTTTTCTGGCCAGGGTGCCACACCAGGGAGTCGACCTCTTCCGCCCTGAGGTCCAATGCCGCTGTCAGCTTGATGTTCACGCCTGCCAATGATATTGCTGGTGTGTGTCTGTGGGCTGAGCACCTGACGTCCCTCGAGCACTGCTGTACCTGGTGCTGCTGGCGCTCTCTCTCTGACCACGACACGTCTCCTTGTTGGCTGCCTTCCTTCTTGGTGCTGCTCTGGAGGGCATGGCTGTCCTCACAAACCAGGCAGAGCCGCTTCTCGCCTTGCTGCCTCTAGTCTCCTGTTAGCTCAGCGAGTGGTGGGCCAGAGGCACAGGGCCTGTTTTATAGGGCCCACGAGGCAGTGGTGGCCACTGTGACCTCAGTAAGCCTCTGTGATGAAGTGGTCCATGCGTGGTCAAAGGCAGCTGTGTTGGGAGCGGCCTCGGAGATGTCCTCACGTGGGGGAAGGAGCAGGGTCGGGGGGCCTGAGGGACCCTTTTCTGGGGCTGGCTCCCCCAGGCCATTTGGCTTGCCTGGGAGAAAGGCAGCCCCTTGACCACAGAGACGGCCCTGCACCTCCCGTGTTCCACATGACATTTTCCAGCTCAGGCTCTAGCCTCTCATCAGTATAACACAGAATCACAGAAACATTAAGGTTGGAAAACACCTCCAAGATCATGTGGTCCAACCACCCCGCTACCACCAATGTCACCCACTAAACCATGTCCCCAAGCACCCTGTCCAACCTTTGCTTGAACACCCCAGGGACGGTGACACCACCACCTCCCTGGGCAACCTGTTCCGGTGCCTGACTGCTCTTTCTTATCTATTATATATTATTAATATTATCTATAATCTATTATTATTATTTTATTAATATTTATTAATTTAATAAATATTATTAATATTTAATCTATTTTCTAAATATCTGTTTTCTAATATCTAACTGACATCACTATTTACTACTTCGAAAATGAATTCTGCTTTATGTAGATACATGAAAAATTAGTAAATCTGGGGGGAAAAAATGAATGGTGTGTGAATTAGAAAACGCTATTGTAAATATCTCAGCTATAATTGAAGAACTAGAAAATAAGTTTGATAAGTTTGCAAAAATAGTACTCTAGAATCAAATAGTATTAGATTTATTAAAAATCTCATAAGGAGGACCATGCACTGTAGTTATTACTAGTTGCTGTATGTATGTAGATCAGATGGGACGAATTTGACTGATCTCAAAGATATTTGGGGAAAAAAAACAAAACACAACAAAATCCTACACAGAGTAACTCAAGATGACAATTCCTGACAATGACAATTCAGAAACTAACTTTGTGGTTACCTGACTAGAATTGGCTCAAACAACTCTTTGCTGGTATTGTAATAATAATGGCATTGTGTATCTGTCATCCCCCGTGACATCCGAAGCAGAATATTGCACCTTAATGTTGGAAAAACTCCAGAGTGCGGTATGTGAAGAGGTACAAAAACAACAATAGGAGTAAGAAAAGAAGAGGGGGGAATTGTGAGAAACAAGGTTGTGTTTTTGCAGTAGAGGATTATTTTTCTTTATTCCAAGGTGGTTGTGTGGTCATAATAAGGAGAAATGCTAAGTAGGGAAGTGGGCAGCAGAAGGCCTCACTGCTCCAAAATCAGGCAGAAGCTTGAGGAAAAGAGGATGAGCAGTGTGAGAACAGTAAAACAAAGATCACAAGTTCTCAAAACATAAGAAAGGAGAAATTAAAGGGTTGAAAAAAAGAAAAATTGTACACATATGGCATAAAGGAGCGTCGAGTAGCTTGGGAACCTGCAGTACTCAGCCAATGAGGAAACGGGAGGTGATCAGGCATTGGGTGATAGGGAACAAAAGGTGATGATTTGTTTACTAAAATGCGCTCCTTGACAGGACACTGCCATTGCAATCACGAATTAAATAGCTTCACAGAAGATCCTGTCTGAAGAAAATTGAGATTTTTCTCACATGCAGATTTACAGAGGTGTCCTTTTTGTTAGGTGAAGATTATACTTTTCACGTGTTGGCTGGCACAGAATTTGGGTTGCTGTGGTGCTGAGAATGGTTCAGTGGAACCTCATCGGCTCGCTGCATCTTCACCAAGCCGAAATGAGAAGCCTTCATCTGAAGACATGATGCAGCGTGCAAGATGTGACAGAATTGTGCTTTCCATCCTAAATATCCCGTTCATATGCAAAATCACCACTGTCTCAGGCCATGGGCTGCTTTCCAGCACCTTGACTCCATTTATTTACTGGTGCGTGGAAGGATGCGCGACCAAGAGCCACCGTCATGGGCGAGTGTCCTGAGTGATCTGCAGGCCATGTCAAAGCATTCCAGATTTTGGGGTGAAAAACTTGTTCCTAAGCCAAAGCTGTTTTTATTCTAATTTATAACTATTCATTTAATTTATAGATTAAGAGAAAATTATGCATTTAGATAATTACTTTGGCTTCATGTGCTTCGTTTGCATTGAAATCCACAACAAAGCTCAGTCTATCTAGGAATTTTATGGGGTCCTAATCTTGAGATCTGTGTATTTATATATACATATATATGTGGGTATAAATAAAGCCTGGATAAACCTGAGGTCAAAGTTATTTTCTGTGCTAAAAAGAACTTTTAAGACAATATTTTGCTTAAGAGAAATGGGGAAAATAATGTATTTTTCATTCACGAGCAGGGTGCCGTTCCACAAACCTGACAAACGGCCGCAGGTTATGGTGTGAGCTCAGAACAACAAGTTTTAAAACCGTGGGATTTCATTAGCCATGACGCCTCCCCTCAGCGCTGCTGCTCCTGGATTACTTGCTGCATGGATTACTTGCTGCCTGGATTACTCCCCGCAGGGGAGGCTCAGCTGGTGGCTTCACCGCGCCTGGTGCTGGTGCTGGGGGTACTGGTGGTGCTGGTGTGCTCCTCCCTGCCCTGCAGGTGCAGTGTTACTCCTCATTATGAGCATCCATGCCAAACGATATGTTTGCAGAGGTGGTACTAAAATGCAAATTCCTCCCAGTTCCTCCCCCCTTCCTAAAAGCAGAGATTTTGCTTTGTCAGCATCTCTCGCGCTTTCTTCCTGCGACAGGCCATATTGATTGAAGAGCTGTTCCTACTGAAGCGTGGTCACAAGACTTTGCTCTCCTGCTGCCGTGAAGCTGCTGCTCCTTCCCGCGTGGCCAGGTCCTCGCCAAGAGCTCCCCGAGCTTCCACCTCTCCCCTCTCAGCCCTTGCAGGTCCCACCTGCAGGGCACGGAGTGGTGGGACCCTGCTCACCTTGTTTCCAGTCTGTTTTTCCTTCACACAAGTTACTTTTGGGTTTGTGTCTGTCTTGTTCAGAAGAACTTCATAATATTTGTGGACATTCTTTCCCTCAGAGCCATTGGCATGTCTTTCAAGTAGGTTCATGTAAGTAAAAAATGATAAAAGAGCCATCAGACCATGCTGGGTGGAGGACAGCGCTCTTCCCTCGGTTCGGACACTGCTGGATCTGCCTGCGCACACATCGATGAGCCTCGCAAGATTGCCCCAGTGCGGCAGCCCAATGAATTAGTTGCTGGGCAGATTATCCAGCTTCAACATTTAGTTCTTGTGCATGTCGGAGCTTAGGAGAGGGTATCAAGGAAACAAGCACGGGTGCTTGTACCAACATGGGGGCACTGGCGAGAGCAGGGGAACAGCTCGGAGTGCAGGGAGAGGAGGACAGTGAGCATGTTCTTACACAGGAGAAGAAATTAAAAAGGAAAAAAGAGAAATGCTGGCTCTGGTGGTGTGTGTTCTGACCCGTGTGAGCTCCATGGCAGCAGCCTGAGGTCTGTGCTGCTCCCAGAAGGAAAGCTGGGGATCCCCCAGCACGGCTGGTGGAAGCACGCCTGGGCTGTGGGAGGAGGCTCCCAGTCAGGTCTCTGCTCTTATCCATCCCCAGACAGCACTGCTGGGGTTCTAAGGATGCTTAATAGGTAGAAAGGGCCGTGTCTGCTGTATGTCCCCAAGCACTGAGAGGTAAGGAGGCTGGGTGGGAGATAGAGTAGTTTGGCTTCATGCAAGGGGAGAGGTGGCCAAACCTTGGGCTTAGCTTCTGAAAACAAACAGCTTCCTTCTAGCTATATTAAAGCAATCAGGAAGAAGTTTAACAACCCCCTTGTAAACCGTTTGCGGCGAAGGCAGCTTGGGGCAGGGGACTGCGGGGGACCCCGAGGGGCCACGCGTGTCGGTGGCCGAGGTGCCCCCATCCTCGCCGCTCCTCCTCGCGAGGAGCCTGGCTTGTCAAACGCCTCCCGCGGGTGGGTTCGTTAAAAAAAAACAAAAAACCTGCAATGCAATCTGTGCTCTAATTTGAGGACACCATTTAGTGATTTTAATTGTGTGACAGTATTTTGGTATTTTCAATACCCGGTAGTAGGTTAATGACTGTTCCTTGAAGAATGGAGTTTATATAACACAAGTCATTACATAAGGAGGCTGATTGTGGCCTGAGGAGCAGAAGGAAAACAAATGGGCAAGAATGCGCAGCCCGGCAGAAGCAAACTCTAGGTTTTTGGCCCTGGGAAGCCCACAGGAGCGGTACTGGGGCCCCAGCAAGGTGAAGCCAACCTTGGGGAAGGCCGAGGCGGCAAGGGCAGCGCGCACCACGACATGACAGGCACTGAGAGGTGTTAGCGGTGGCCGTAAGCTCTTCCGTTCGTCCAGCCCGCACAGTCCCCATACAAAACCAACCAAGCAACCCCAAAGTTCTTGCCTGGCCACCCCGTTTTTGCCTGGAAGAACCTACCCGTGGCCTGCGTCGCGCTGCCCAAAACACGGCCGGGCAAGATAACGCCATGGGAGACCGCGGAGCGCGACCTCCTGCCCGCACCTCGGATGCCAGGTTTGATGGAGGGGACGAGTCCCTCACGCTCCTTCTCCTCCTGCCAGGGCAGCGAGCGGGGCTCTCGCCCCCGCAGCCCCTTGGGGACGAGCACGGGGGGGTTCCCTGCGGAGCCCCCGGCCCCGGGAGCCCCCGAGGAAGACCCAGGGGGGCTCGGAGCGGGGCTGCTCCTCCGGGGGGAACCGGAGGGGGGACACCCGGCGAGGGTAGGGCCGCAGCAGCCGCCGCTCGCCGCCGATGAGCGGCTCGGGGAGCAGAAGCCTCCCCGCCGAGGTAAAGGCCGGGGCTGGGCGCGTCCCCCCCCTGCAGCATCCCCTCCCTGGGGGGCTTCCAGCGGGGGTTTGGGGAGGGAAGGGAAGGGGAAGACGCGTTGCTTAGCGGTGCTGTTTTCCCTTTTTTTTTTTTCCCTTTTTTTTTTTTTTTCCTTCCCCCCATTTATTATTATCATTATTTATTTATTTATTTTTGCGCCGATCGGGAGGGGTTGCTTTTGGGGAGGGTCGGGGAAGAGGATGCAATGAGGCTCCCCCGGACTGGGTGATTTTTGCAGCTTGCCTCCTCCTCCCCCAGCCTCCCCCCGGCTCCGGCTGGCTGGCTCTCCAGTTGCTGCATGAAGGGCTGTGCTTGTGCCCGCTCCCGGAGCCGTGGCGCACCTCCCTCGGCTGCGCGGGGGAAGCGGATTTGGGATTCTTATTCTCCTCAGCCTTATTATTATCATTTATTTTTGCCTGTCCCGTTCGTCCTAGGAAAATAATAATAATAATAAATATATATATATAATAAAAAAAAAAAAAAAGGAAAAGCAATCGGGCAGGGCGAGGGAGCCCCGGGGGAGTGGGGGGTGTGCGGGGGGCTCCCCGCAGCCCCGCCGCCCCCCGCCGCACCGCAGCGAGCGCGATGCACCCAGGGCTGCGCGCTGCGGAATAGCGCGGCCGCCGCTCGCCCTCCGCGGGCTGGGGGCGGACGGACCCGACCGCCGGCAATTCCCCCTTGATGTCCATGAATGCAAACACCATGATTTTCATGATCCTGGGCGCCTCTATCGTTATGGTAAGAGATTTCGCTTCTTTCCCTCCCCGCCCCTCCGCCCCCCCCCCCCCCCCAGCCCCGCGCTGTCCCTCAGCCTGTGCACCTCCGCGCGTGTGTGCATGTGTGCGTGCCCCGTTACACACCCCGGCTCTTTTCTTTATGACTGCTTCAGTCTCTGGCAATCAAACTGGAGTCAATGTTTTATTCCATCATCCAGAGTTGACCAGATGCCTTGGTTATGGGCTCTTACAGGCAATAGCTTGCTTGATGGACATGAATGCGTTGCTGGACAGATTTCACAATTACATCCTACCGCATCTCAGAGGGGAAGACCGAGTTTGTCACTGCAACTGTGGAAGGTAAGTGGCCCGCGGCTGCTCTCCCACCTGGCCCCATCCCCTTCCCACCCCGACTCCCCAGGCAGGCACAGGGAGGTGGTGGCCAGCGGCAGGGCGCCGGCTGCCTGGGCTCCCATGTTTGCATTCCGGCCGTGTCTCACCTTCCCCGGCAGCTCCTGCATGCTCACGGGGGGGGCTTGTTTGTTTTTCTGGAAGAAGAGTTTCCTGCGGGCCTGGAAGCCCGTTTTCCTTTGTGTGCCTGCGTGTGTACAGGCGTCTGCCAGCCCTTGGAAAGTGAGTAACTTTGATTTAACGCTTGGCGTTTTGCCTTGGGTGCTGCTGGGCCGCGTCGCTTCTGGGGGGGGGGGGGGGGGGTTGTGGGGCCTGGGAGGATTGGGGTGCAGAGAGCCCCCAGGCTGTGTGTCCGTGACGGAGTGCTGCTGCTGCCTAGGTGTCACTTTGAGGCTCTGTGATTTTCCTTCGGCTTTGACTCCTCCATGGCTTCTCCCCCGAGAGCCGTGATGGTGCTGGACACTGTGGGGTCCAGTGGCCAAGCTGATCCTGGGAGCATTGGGGTGGCTTCTTGGCTGTGCCCAAGTTTAGGGTTGGATGGATACCTGACGTGGCTGTTGGGCAGTGCTGGAGTCCCCTAAAGTGGCACTGCTTTCTGCCATGGGCGATGCTGAGGTGCTCAGTGGGCTTTGGCTACTCTTTGGTGGAGCCTGAGCGCTGGGTTTTGGGGAGATGAGTTTTGTTCTTCTCCATAATCCCTGTCCTACACACCTGGAGGCCTCATCCTCGTGTCTGTCTGCCCGCTGCTGGGTGCAGAACCACCCGTCTGTGGGGCCTGCAGCTGGGAAGCCCATGGAGAGCCTGGGGGAGCTCCTGGCCACGTCCTGGGCCTGTGCTGGGCTCTGCTCCTCTCAGAGCCGCCCTGGAGCCAGCAGCCTCTGGCCTCCTGGGCACCACGTCCCGCCGGCCTCCCCGCCGTGGGAGCCAGAGGCTGGGATGTGCAAAGGCCACAGGTCGCTCGCCAAAGGTGGCTGTCACCTGTAGTTCCTCCACAGATTCCTGTGGCAGAAATGCAAGGAAGGGGTGAGCGGCACCTCCAGGGCCATGTGCGGCCGGACCAAAGCAATGTGGGGAGCCCCCAAATCCTGGCTCCTTGGGCACCTCTGTGCTAAAGCCAGTAGGGAAGGCCGTAGACAAGCAATGTCCTTTTTTTTTTTGGTAGGGATTGCCTTTTCCTTGGGTAGTTTTTTGGAGTCTGCTTGATGTTTTTAATTTGTTTAAGAGTTTTCCTCTGCTTCTTCAGCCCATTTTTCTTTTGGCTTGCCACAGCTGTGTTCAGTGGTGGTGAAAATTGGCTGTTGGTATCATACCTCAACATTGCTAGGAGCAGCTGGGCCGTGCCAGGTCTCACGGGTGTTGTGGCCGAGTGTCCCCTGTGCCCACAGCCAAGGAGGTGGCAGGGCCACGACTCACCTCAAGCTGCGTGGCTGCAGAGCTGCTCTTGAGGCAGATAAATTAGCCATGGCACTGTCCCCGGGCGTACTCAGGTCATTTCTTAGAAAGTGCACAAAACAGCTTCCAAACTGTCAAACACGGAGGCAAAAGGTAGAAGTTTACCAGTTGCCTTAGGCTTGCAAGCGATGGCTTTTGCCGACAGAAAAGGTGCAGCTGTCACCACACTCTTGAGCTTGGTGTCTCCTCTGGTAGGCAGGCAGTGATGCCCAGCACGCCTCGGCCTCTTTGCAGCTGCCCCCATACTCTGAGCACAGCGCCCCGTGCACGGACCCCCAGCCTGGCAAAGGGCTTTTACCATGCTGATAACCAAAGGGAGACCTTGGAGGAGGGAGCTGGCACTGCTCAGCCTGCTGCGGGCTCTCTGTCCCACCTCACCCCTGCGAGACCCCGGGGGAAATGCCCAGGTTTCAGCCCTGGGCTTCCTGTTGATGCCCTGTGCTGCCCAAAGCACAGCAGGCAGGGAGGGGCATTTTGGTGGCTCTGGGCCTGCCAGGGTCACCCAGCACACTGGGGCCTCCTCAGAGGGTTCTCCGGGCTGTGTGAGGGCTGGGGTCCCTGCTGGCAGGCAGGGATCTGCCTTCCCCTGGGTTCCACCTGGCTGCAATGGTCCTAAGTGAAAGGAGTGCACCAAAATCCCCCCAATCCCTCTGCCAACACTGCCCCATGGGGTGCTCCTCTCCTGCAGCTGGAGGCCAAGCCTTGGCTGCCCGTGTTCCTGAGCACTAGGCGTGCTGGCACTGGGGAGAATTGCTGGGGTCAAGGCTTTTGGGGAAGAAAACCCAGCCTGTCTGAGGGGCTGATCACTGCAGGGCTGGCCTGCACCGCACACATCCCATGGGGTCAGGTCAGCAGGGCTGCTTCAGGCTGAAGCTGTTTCTCATCACCTTCTGGCAGCAGCAAGGTGGAACCGTGTTCAGGCAAGGGTGACCCGGCCGTGCTGTGTCCTGGCGGGTGCTTTGTAGGGTCAGAGGGGAGCTGTGGCCTCTTGCTGGCTGCAGGAGGTCAGAGGGAGCTCAGGAAGGCTGTGAGGTGCCAAGAATTCAGTGTCTGCCCATGGATATGGGGTTTGGATGCTGCCAGGAGGACCACGAGCACGGGGCCTGCTCTCCTGCCTGGTGCCAGGGACGGGTGGCTGAGGTTGGTGCGGCTGCCGGTCTGTGGTCTGTGGGGTGGTGATGTCCAAAGGGCACCGAAGCAGAGGGCAGAGCCCTGCCGGCTGCTTGCCAAGGGAAGCTGGCGTGATGATGGTGCACGGAGAGAGAGCATCAGCAGAGTGTCAGAGCACCTGGTGCTGATGCTGAGCCAGTGCTGAGCACCTGCTGGAGGAAGAAGGGGCGAGGGCCGCATCTGAGAGCTGGTGCCTGTGCAGGGAAGTCCCCTCTGTCCCCGCAGATCCTCAGGGTGGCCACATCCCTGTGCTGGGGGTCCCATCTCCTCGAGCTGTACCGGCTCCAGGGCTGCGGAAGCATAACACTGCCCTGCTCCGAACATCTCTGTCCCAGCCAGGAAAGAAAGGGTCCTCTCTGGAAGCAGGAGGCTGGCAGCGGATCAGGAGCTGGGTGATGTCATGCAAAGGAAAATCACCAAAGGGCGTCCGTGGCAGCTGGGTGAGTTGGGGAGAGCAGATGACACCTGCGTGGAGCTCGGACACATCGCAGCAGCCTGGGGGCTTGGGAGTTCCCTGCCTGGGACAGGGCAGGGACCTCAGGAGCTCGGCCTTGCAGCCTTCTCCTTGCCACCGACCTTCTGGGTGACCTTGGGCGAGTCTGTCCTTCCCAGGCAAAGTCACCCAGGCAATACCTGAGCACCAAAACATGATGTTTTTGCTCTGTTTCTTCGTTTCCCAGCCACTCGGAACAAGTCCTTAAATCTCTCTGTCCCCAGATCCTCTGTGGCCGTGCTGGGAGGCTGGGGATGCTCCTTGCCTTGTGCTGGAGACCACCAGGCCTCCCCCGGGCTCACGATAGCTGCTGCAGCACGAAGGGTCCCAGGAAGATGCTTTCACCATTGCGGTGGTGCCATCCATGCTGCTGCAGACCAGCTTTGCTGGCTGTGCTCTGTGAGGAGCTGGGCTGCTTGGCACATTTGGGGAGAGGCTGCAAGGTCAGGCAGGGAAGCAGGAGGGAGGCTCTGTGCCTCCTGCAGGCCCTGTCACAGCGTGCCTTGGTGGCCGTGCCTCAGGGATGGCCAGAGAGGCAGGTTGAGCCTTGTTCCCCCCAAATCCTGAGCAGCAGTGCTTTTTGAAGGGCTCTGGTGCTGTGCCTGGGCTGCAGCAGGCAGCACGCTCGCAAGGTCACTGGAAGGGACATTAGCGCTTTGGGCAGCTCCGTAGGGAGATGTCCCAGGCAGGCTGGCCACGGCTCTGCTCCAGCACGGCCACACTCAGGGATTCGTGCACAGCTTGCCCAGGGGCAGAGGAGCTCTCCCCTGTCACGAGGGCTGGGAAGGGGCAGGGAGGCTACAGCCAGAGCAGATGTGCACCGCCACAGCCACTGCTCCCTGGGTCCAGCAGCTCCAGCTTCTCCCTGGGTGCTGCCTACCTGGGGACGGACCAGCAAACCCAGTCCCTTTGCTTCTGGAGAGGTGATGCTGGTCACCACCAGCCCCTCCTGCTTCGGAGGGCAATCCCACACAGCTCTTTTCCTGAAAGTGCCTTCAGTGGCCATACATGGCCGCGTTTCTGAGCACAAGGCTTGGCCAGAGGCACCAGCTCCCAGCACTGCCTCCCTCCCTCTGGCCTCCTGTCACAGCCTCTACCGGCGTGGACCCCTCCTGCCCGCACCCATCACCCGCTCAGCTCAGGGTGATGCCTTCCCTGCCTGGAGCCAGCCCCCAGAGCCATCCAGGCCACGTTCCAGTTTCCATTTCCCTCAGTGTGCGGTGGGGACCCTGGACCTCCGTGCTCTATTAATAACTTGCTGTGCCGATGCGCCAGTGCCTCCAGATCGCTCCTGCAACATCCCTGGGGACTGAGCTGCAACAGAGAACTTCTGTGGGGCTGTCCCTCTTCTCCACCCCTCTGAAGTCACTGGGCTTTGGGGACAGAGCCTTGTGAAGGGGGCACAAAGGAGTGCCAGGCCCCTGCTGCTGCCTGGTGTCCGGGGTAGGGCTCCCCAGAAGCCACCTGAGGTATGGAGAGGGGTCAGCAGCAGGAAAGGGCCCACGCTTGAGGGAAGTTTTCTCCTCTCCACCCCAGAACTGGCTGTGGTAGCGATGCTCTGCATGGGTGGGCTTGTGGCAGCTCTGGGTTGTGACATGGCGACACAGAGGGGATGCACAGCAGCTCCTGTTAAGACACTCGAGTTCCTGGGCATTTCAAGGACGCCACACTTGTGGAGATGCTCGTGGACATGGTCCCCAGGCTGTTTCTGTGCTGCAAGAAGCAAAAGGGAGCAAGCTGAGGACCTGCCAGGTGTCCCTGGTGGTGCGTGAGGCTCGTCTTCCCCTCCTTCACAACTGCTGGGACGTGTCCCTTAAGTCAACGGGAGCCCTCCCATTCACAAACGAGCTCCCTTTTGGGAGCCCTCCCTCACACAGCCTCTGCTCCCTGCCTGGTGAGGGAACATCTAGCCGGGCCTCGTGGCCGGCCCCCTGCCTCCTGGCACCAGGAATGGCCCCAGCCCCACAGGCCCTGCTCTGCAGGGAACCGGTGCCTCTGGCGCAGCCGCTGTGGAGCCGAGGGCTGTTTTCGGTAGGTTCCTCCGAGCAGAGGTTTGTTTGTGTAAATATTTGGACATTCCTCAGGCGTGATTATCGAGCAACCTGCACCTCATGCATATTCAGAGGCCTCCGGGGATCGCCTCCTCTCCCGAGCGTGGTGCCTGCGGGTGCTGCGCTGGGGGTGGCAGGGGGCAGCGCCGGCGGGGCTGAGCTGCTGAGCACCCGTCCCTGCAGCAGTGCTGGTGGCACACCCTGTGCAGCACCAGGACGGCTGTGGGGACCCCATATGTGCTGAGGGACCTGAACGACTGAGGGAAACCTGCATCCCCCAGTCACGCAGTGAGGGACCATGAGGCCATCCTGGCCCTCACAGGTCTCTCTGTCAGGATGAATTTAAGGCTGGCTTTCTGGTGACTCACCCATAGCTCCCATGTTCTCTGCTCCGGTAGGTGGGAGACATGGTTCTCCTTGTTCTCTGGGCCTGCTGGGACCCCTGCGAGGCTGCGTGCGGTGGCCGCATGCTCGTACCCCGCGTGCTGGCAGGAGCGAGGCCTTGCTGACCTCTGCCTCTGCACGGACGCCGCGCTGCCCTCCATGCCCCAGGGAGCGACCGCTGCAGCCTCGGGCTGTCCTCAGCATGGTCTGCGGTGTTGCAGATGATGAGCTTGGGCACAGGCAGCCCTGTGTCAGGAATGCAACATGAGCTCCAGGCTCGGGGTTCTGGGCTTTGCTGCTTCGTTTTCTGCCAGTTCTTCTGCTAACGTGAGCACAGAGTGCCACACAGCACTGCTGGCCCCAGGGATGTTGGTGGGACAGCAAAGGAGTGTTGTTCAGCCAGCCCCCGGCCACAAAAAGCAGGTTCTGGATGGAAAATGTACTCTGCCCTTCTCCTCTGATGCTTTTCCCTGTTTCTGTTCCCTGCAACAGGCATCACGTCCATTACGTTATTCCGTATGATGGGGATCAGTCAGTGGTGGACTCCTCTGAGAATTACTTTGTGACTGACAATGTAACCAAGCAAGAGATTGATCTGATGCTGGGACTTTTGCTGGGCTTTTGTATAAGCTGGTTTCTGGTCTGGATGGATGGGGTTCTCCACTACGCGGTGCGAGCCTGGAGAACCAGCCGGCGGTATGGTAAGTGCAGCCCCACGGGCCCTGCTCCACCCTCAGCCCTCGCCGGGCTGAGAAGGAGGGCAACAGTCTCCCACTGTCTGGTTCTGGTTGATCCACGCAGATTTGGCATGGCTGCATCCCATCCCAGCCCTATCCTGTGAGCAGGAATGTTTAGGTGGGAGCAGGCACCTGAGGAGCCTGGAGGGCTCTGCGCTGGAAAGCGTGAAGCAAAGGGGTGTGTGATGGGGAGCTGCAGGCTGGCAGCCTGTGGTTGTATGTCTGCATGTGTGGGCAGAGTATGTCCAACTTGCATGAAATCTGGATTTTCCTGTGCACACAGTTTTCAGCCAGGCATGTGCATACGCAGTGGAGCCTTGTGTTGTTTGTAGGAACCTGAGACAAAGTGATGGAAAGGGCAGATGCTTGTGTTGCATCAGGGCCACATCAGCAGAGGTTTCCCTGTCCCCATCACTGTTCCAGATATGCCAGGTGTTTTCAGCCTTGGATGAGTTAGCTCAGCATCCTGACCCGGCACCCTGAGGATGACCAGCACATGCGAGCCTCGCTCCCTCAGCCTCACATCCTGTGGGCTTTTGCTGCTGGAGGGGGAAAAGGCAGAAATCCTATTCAAAATAGCGAATGGCTTGGCATCCTGTTCCGTAATCGGTGTCCCTGTAAATCACACTCTGAGCGAGGGTGTCTGTTAAACTACAACACAGAGGAGAAGGAGAGTGAGCAGCGGGAAGATTTATCTGTAAAGCTATAAGAAATTCTAATTAGGGAAGCGGACTGACTCTTTCTAAAAACTCCGATCAAAATGATATTAATTTCTCATTAGCCTTCCCTAATCCCCAGCAGCCTGCTCGAGCAGTTCCTACAGCGGGGCTGTCTGTGCCGCTGGTATTTCCCCAGCTGAAGGCACAGTCCCTGTGTGCCCCGCTGCCTGCCCAGCGCCAGGTCTGGGAGCTGAGTCTCCATCCTTGGAGAGCCTCCAAAAGCCACCTGGATGTGGGGCTGAGCTGCCTGCTCCAGGTGGACCTGCTTGAGCAGAAGGTTGGGCAGGATGGACCCTTCCAACCTCAGCCGTGCTGTGGTTCTGTGAGAGGTGAGGCAGGAGAACGTGGGTCTTGATGTTCCTGTAATATCTCATCTTCCTTCCTTCTCCTTTCTGCCTTCCAGACAATTCCTGGTCTTGGATTCCAAAATTTTGTAACTTAAAGGAGTTCAGAAAACGTCACCACAGGCAGTACGAGGAGGCGACTGGGAACATGGTGCACATCAAACAGAAGCTGTACCATAACGGGCACCCCAGCCCGCGGCACCTCTGAGGAATGCCTTCTCCTCCAGAGACTGCAGTGAGGTTTTAAAGAGGACTTTGCTCTTCTTCCAGGGGAACAGCTCCTAGTTTGCTCCTCTATGGAAGCCAGCCGAGGACATAATTTTATTTATCCATCCTGTGTGTCCCTGCGGCGCGCCACGATGCACAACTAAGCCAGTCCTGGATGCTACGCAGCCAAGACATTGCACTGTGTTCCACATTTTATTGTCAGACTTGTGTATATATGTAAAAAGCAGACAAACAAAAACAAACGAAAAAAAAAATGAGAAAAGAGATTTGCATTATACTTTCAACCCCCTTTTCCTGGCATTCACGGCTGTCCTGCACATCCAGCTACCCTACGGGGAATGTTGGCCGAGGGTATGGAGGTGGGACAACACGAAGAAGATGCAATTTCTCATCCGAGAGCTAGAAGTCCCCCGTTTCTTTGGTCTTTTGGTTTGGTTTTGATCTGCTCTGTTCCTTCGTTTGCTAGAATGGTACCAGGTTTGGACGGGGCCTCCTGCCAGCTAGCTGGGAAGGCAGGGTCCCTCTGTGTTGGTCCATGCCTCTGGGCATTGCTGTGGGGGAATGAAATCCTGGGAATATATAATGGAGTTGTTCTTCGCATTGCTGTGCGCTGAAACCTGCCTTAAGCAAGCCAAGAAATCTTCCTACCAGGGGAGCAGCACCATGAGGGGTCAGTCCATTCAACCGGGCTGCTTCACACCACTTTTGTATTGGTGGCACCTTGCTGGTGTTCCTCACCAGGGTTAGAGAGGAGGCGCTGATCAGGAGTTGCTCCTGATGGAGAAGTATTTGGAGCTGAGTGGTGTTAGGCCTGGCCTGCACCCCAAGTCCCCCTCTGCTGCATAAAGCACGTAGCAGCGAGCTGGGCTTGGCTGGAGGAACACAGCGATGCGGGCCCGGAGCCAACCTCACTCACCATGTCAAAAGTCCTGGTAACAGCTTAAGTCAAAGTATGAGGATGTTCCAGCACGTTTTATGCCTTTGCTTCCCCTGGTCGCAGCTTAGGTGCAGGTTTCAGTGTAGTTATCAAGTGTCCGAAACCACCCTCTGCATCCAGAGACCTCCCGAAGAGCTGCCTGAAGGAGGGTCTGCTGGAGAAAGGCCTTGGGCACCAGTGTGGTGGTGTCTGCGTCCCACAGCAGCCGGAATCTGCTTGGGGAGAGGGAAAAATGCACCAGGCAGAATTGGTGTGGGTCCTGCTGCCTGCTGGGGGAGAGGGAGTGTGGAGTGGACGAGGGAGGGAGGGTCTGGACCCAAGAAGTTAAGGTGGTGGCCCTGCATCGCAGTCATTTCTCCTTCGTTCCTCATTTTGCATTGAGCGGGCTTGTGTTGAAATGGGGAAAACATCCAGGTTGAAAGGATGATGAGCATTGTCAGAAGCTGCTGGTTTGTTCTCTGAATCCTTGGCTTTGCCAATGGCCTCCTGTTGTTGGTTGCAATGTCTGTGGGGAGAAAAGGGCACAGTGCAGTGACCCCTGGCTCTCTCCTCCCTTTCCCAGCTTTTCTGCTTTTTTTTTTTTTTTTTTTTTTTTTCCCTATGCCCAGGATTGGTTTTATTATTTACAAGCCCCAAAGCTGGCCAAGAGCCACCCACAGCTGCTCTCTGCCATTCCCACCTTTGCTGTTCCAGGTGCCTCTTGTTTCAGCGTCCCAGTTTCTGTCTGGGCATAACTAGTTGCCCAGTCTGTACTTGTCTCTGTCAGCTTGACCGTCTGTCATTCAGGACTTCCACAACGTCTGCAGCCACCTGTTACCCTCCAAGGAATGACTTTTTTCCTTATGCAGCTCCTTTCCAAAAGACACAAGGCTTCGCGGTACGAGCTTTGTGCATTTAACCCTAGGGGAGCATCCCGCAGTGGCAGAAAATGCTCACCTCCGTGGGGTGCTGGTGCCAGAGAGCTGGCCAAGCAGCTGCTGCGTTTGCCCTTGTGTGCTGGCACACGTTCAGCTGACAGCAAAATCTGGGCACTGCGTTATCCAACAGGTTCATGTCACGGACACGTCTTCAGCTCTGAGCTGAAGATGGGGCAGTGTTTTGCAGGGGAGAGAGTTCCATCGTGATCAGGAAAAATACTGAGTCTTTGGAACAAGTTCCGGGGGAAAAAATAAAACCAAACCAAAACAAAAAATACCTTTAAATAATCTTTCTGTTTGGTGCATCCCACAAGAGAGGCTTAAGGCAGTGATCTAAACTCAGACTGCATTGAATGTCTGGCTTTGTGCTGCTGTAGCAACAGACCGTGGTTGAAATATCATTAAATAGGAAACTTACAGCTGGAGAGAGTGAAGTGACAGCTCACATGGGTCAAGTCTGATCCACACCAGAATTTCAGAGAAAAAAGATGAGGCTCTGGAAGAGAAAAAAAAAAAAAAAAAAAAAAAAAGAAGTTGTGCATGGCGCAGTTTCCCATGGTTTAAGAACAGATTTTTCTAATCTGCTGTGGCTGCAGCTATCACTGTGTGAGCCTCTCTTCTGTTTACATTTAGTCAAAAAACAAAACAAAAAAAAATACTCTCAGTGCAATTAAATTTACTGGGAGCAATTCACTGCTCTTAAATCCATTGACACCAGCCCCCCCATAGATCAGGGTTCAGGACACAAAAAACCAGCGGGGTGACCCCTGGGGAGGCCATTGGTGCTCCCCCTTAATAAAAAAAGGGGCAAAACCACCTTCCCGGGTGGTAAGGCCAAGCCCTGCTCCTGACCCAAGAGATCTGGAGCATCTTCTGTGCAAGGGTGATCTCAAGCAGCCGGCATGAGGAGCTTTGATCCCAAGAAGCTCCTGCAGATGTGACCCTACAGGGCAGGCACCAGCCCATTCCTGGCTCTGGGACAATCCCCCAAGCAGCTCCTGCTCACTCCGTGCTCGAGATGAGCGCTCTTGTCTCTGTGTCCTCCTGTGTCCTCGCGAGGTGTGAGCCTCGCTGGTGATGTCGACGTCATGGTCTCTTGTTCCTCTGCCCCCGTGAGGTCGCTACCGTGAAGTCTGCTGTTGCTCCGTCTCTTTTCCCCGTGCATGTGTTCGTTTTGCTTTCGTCTGGGTGTGGGGGTGTTTTCCCCTTGTTTAATTGTCTGAGGTGTACTAGTGTTGACTTGTTTGTCATTCTCTTGCCTCTGATCCAGTCTTCAAAAAACTAAAACCAGACCAAAACAACAACACCAACAAACCAAAACCCAGCGACAACCCCTAACGAAAAGGGTTCAGCTAGGGAGAAAAGCGACTTTTGGCATCAGGGAGCTGGCACAACAAGGTCAGGACGTGCGTGCCACGTCCCAGCACTCATCCGCCAGATGCTTTGAGGGAGGCTTCTGCAGCACTGGGCGGCGGGGGGAATTCTGCACCGCCTCAGGAGGTGATATTTTTAGAGCAGAGGCAGCACTTGAGTCTGTACGTGACGATCCTCCAGAGCTGGGATTGGCGCTGGAAATGTTTCCTGTGGTTTTGGTGCGATGAGCCCGGGCCCGGCCGCCGGCACGCATACGGGGTGCGTGGTGCTGGCCGGGCTCTGCTGAGAAGGGGAGGTGTGGAGAGGCAGGTGGAGGCACACAGAGGCTGGTGCCAGCCGTCGTGTCACCCAGCAGCTGCTTCCCAAGATTGAGCAGCTACTTCCCAGCACTGCTGGGTAATCCCATGCCCCTGGGGGCAGCGAAATGTCAAACCCAGTCTGTGGGCCTATGGGGAGCTGGGAGGGAGCAGCCAGCAGAGTTTCACCTTGCCACAAGAGAGGGAAGGGGAGAGCCCAGAGCCACCACCAGTGGGATTTCAGGTGGGGGCACAGCAGGCCCAGAGCCTGCAGCTGTGGCACAAGGCAAGGGGCCCTTCCCTTTGAGGAACGCTTTGGGAAGGAGGCTCCTGTGGTACCAGCGGGCTAAATGCCGTGCCCCCTTCCCTCTCAGCTAGCCCTCAAACCAGCCAGGGACAGTGCAGGACACATCACCTGGCCCATCAGGTGTCTGGCAGCATCAACCCATGAGTGTAGAAGGCCAGAAGAGAGCCCAGGATCATGTCCCAGGCCTCACAGGATGATGGGGTGGTTTTAGTCTCGCTCACTGCTGGGCTCTACCTCATTTTCCAGCTGCACTCAGCTGGGAGAAGAGAATGCCCAATAAAAAAGGATACTAAAAAGAGCCACTAAGATGATGAAGGGAGAGGAGAATCTCTCCTGTGAGGCCAGGCTGAGAGTCTCTTCATCCTGAAGAAGAGATGGCTGAGAGTTGATTTTCACACAGAAATACCTGGAGGGTGGCGCGGTGGGGATGGAGCCAGGCTCTTTTCAGTGGTGCCCAGGGCCAAGATGAGAGGAAATGGGCACAAACTGGACCATGGGGGATTCCCTCTCAACATCAGGAAGCCCTTCGGTGCTGTGCGAGTGCTGGAGCACTGGCACAGGCTGCCCAGAGAGGTTATGGGGTCTGCTCAGACACCCTCAAAAGCCATCTGTGTGTGGTACAGACCAGCTGGGCAGTCCTGATCCACCTCATCCCCCCACTGCACAGCACCATTTCCCAGGGAGAAGGGAGGACCGTGCTCGGCCTTTGCTGCCCCGAACAGAGGCTGGAGTAATCACGGCAGACCCCAATCTCACCTCAAACTTCGCTTCCAGCCAGCTTCCTTGCAGTGGAAGCACTGATGATGTGGGGGCTGAGCACTGGGGAACCGCACAGTTCTGTGTTAGGAGGGCTTTGAAGGTAGAACCAGGCAACAGAAGCTCCCAGAGCATCTCTAGAGGTAAAAGGCAGAAGTACTTCTATTATTAGTGCATGCAGTTGAAGCAGAAAGATATCTGGGCAAAAAGCATTTAACCTGAGTATGCAGGTGAAACAGATGTGTCTTCCAGTGACAGGGGATGGGACGTAGAGTAGGGGACAGGCACGGTGGAAACGTTGCTCTCACAGCCAGGGCACTGTGGGCTGGGAAGGGACACGGGACTGGTGGTCCTACTGTGGGATGGAGCGAAGATGAGGTGTCCTCTCAGGCCAAGCCAGCTCACTGTGGTGCCAGGAGGGCATAAAGAAGCAAGTGAACATGAAAATATAGAATAAAATGCCGGGCCTGTAACCTCTATGCACATGGGCTGCTGAAGCCAAGGAGAAGGAAGCAGAGGAGTGGGAAAAGGTGTGCAGGGGAAGGAGCTGCTCCGCAGCGAGTCTGGGCTGCCGGCTTGCTGTGAAGTGGCCGTGTGTTCATCCGTGTGTGCTGTGCTCTGCTTGCTGCACGGAGCCTGTTCGTCTTCCCCAGCACCTCCCGCTCACCTGCAGTCACCCTTTTCCCATGGGGGTGCTGGTTTTCATCCCTGGGGCTTCCATGGGGAGGTGATGCTGGGACCACGGGGTTGCGCCCTGGGCACCTTCAGCTTGCATGGACCAGGGCAGGGCAGCTTAGGAAGACTTTTTTTGGGGAGTGCTCTGCAGCGAGAACACAAGAGCAGAACCTGGAGTGCTGTTTTCCCTAATTATTAATCCTTCTTTCCTTTTCTTTCAAACCCGTTTTGCATGCATCAGACAGGGAGAGGTACAACACAAGTTGTTGACAACAGAGAGATTGCACTCTGCTCTGAGTCCAATCCTAGAATAATCTCTACTGTGGTTGAAAAGCAATAATGGCTAATTTTTTATTAAACACACCTCCACGGGCAGATGTCACCCATAGTTCGTGCTCTGCAGTGGTGGCAGCGCTGTGCCCGAGCTAAGGGAGGTCCCGGAGCAGCTGGAGGCGCCAAGAGCTCGGGGTGGGGGAGGCAGCAGAAAAAGCACACTGTGATTTTATTTGGGTCAACGAGTGAGAGTAAATCAGCCATTCCTTCCCTTCCAGTAATATGTTTGTACAGTAGGTAACCAGTTCCGCTCCGGAAACTAAGCCCGTCCTTTGCTGTTTGTCAGTAAAATATTCTTTTTGCACATTTTGCATCCGAGTGGTTTTTTTTTCCAACCCTTTGAATGGAGTAGGTTTGGAAGGGGGCTGAGCGAGGAGAGGGGGTGCAAGCGAGGCTGCAGTGGGGTGGGAGAAAGCTGGTCCATGGAGAAAGGCCGCGTGATTCCCTGGATTATGTGGCACAAGAGAGGAAAATGCAGGCAGAAAAATGGGTGTTGTCACAGGCCTGACAGCAGCAGGGGCTAAAAAATGGCCTGGAATGGGGAAGAATGGTCTGACTTGTGCTGGGGTGAGAATAATGGGAGACGGAAGAGCTGGAGGACTGCCTGGGGACTTCTCTGGGCCGTCCAGGTGCTGCTCATCTTGTAGCATGATCGTGTCGTGGAGCCGGGTAGAGCTGCTGGGGCTTCATGCCAGGGAATGCCGTATCCTGGAAGACACCACCAAGGTTTGGGAAGGCTGTGCACCCCCAGGGAATCAGAGGAAAGAGGAACTGAGGCAGCAAGGATTTGCCATCCCAGGCCATTCACAGCAGGAACTGAGCTGCACCTGCCCTTCACCGGGCACCCAGCCCCTGCTGGTGCTCTCTAGGAAGAGGTGCTGAGGAAAGCAGCCCGGTGGCAGAAGTAAATACTCGGCTGGATGGTATCTGAGACTAGATAGATGACCACATTATAAATCTGTCTCCCAGCTGTAATGCCAAAGCACAGAGAAGGCGTTTCAGCTGGCAGTGGCAACGATGGGGAGTGATGGATTGCTTGCTAATCCATCTGCTCTTAGATTTGCTCTCCAATACAAAATACTATTTTAATAAAGTGCCATTAGCTCATAACTCACCCCGTGTCATGGAGAGGAGATAACCTCAGCCCAGGGTTGCCAGCCTATCTCTTTCCCTGTGCCGTGCGTTAACAAATAGCTCGCTGGGTGCTACCTCTGCGGGGCCATCGTTCATCCCACAGGCTGACAGCACACCAAACTTCCCCACCTTGTAAAATGCCCGGCATTTACACCTGTAGGAGGAGCTGGACAGCGCCCGGCGGCCTTTGTGCTCCTGCCCCATTGCACTCCCTGTGAGCAGCCAGTGGGACACGCCGAGGAGGCTGGCCTGGTCCAGCAGCCCACGGCACGCGATGAGAAGGAAGAAAGAGCAATGTGCGAGTGTGAGAGAGGATGGATGGGGCTTTAATCCCTGAGGAGATGCAGAGGGAAGTGCCA
The DNA here is from genome assembly GCA_011075105.1 of Heteronetta atricapilla. Classification (NCBI taxonomy): domain Eukaryota; kingdom Metazoa; phylum Chordata; class Aves; order Anseriformes; family Anatidae; genus Heteronetta; species Heteronetta atricapilla. Next base: position 2,715,136 of record CM021751.1, read on the forward strand.
GCCCTGACAAAAGCAGCACCTCTGGGCCTGGCACCTACAGCTGCTCCAGGCTGGTGAGGATGAAGCCACGAAGCCTCTCATCAGGTCTACTGGGGAGGGGATGAGGCAGGGGAATGTGTGCAGAGAATAAAAGTGAGCCCCAAAGCGGTCAGCTCCTGGGATTTCGACTCGCTCCAGGGCTGCACGAGGGCCTGTGACCTGTTCCTGATGAAACCCGGAGAGCACATCGAGGAGGTAGAGATGCACAGGACCTGGCTTTCATCGAAGCATGGACCTGAGCTCCCCAAAGCACCCAGCTGTTCTTCACGCCAGATCCTCTCCATCCATATAAAGACCACGCAGCAAAGCTCAGGTAAGGACTGGTGGCAACGGAGGTCATTAAAAGCCCTTAAAAACCTCACTGGGATGTATTTGTGTACCCGTGCAAACCGAAAACCCGGGGTTCAGCCCGTCTTGCTACCAGACCCTGCTTCCAACCCGTGTTCTCCCAAGCCTGCACCACATCACGGCAGCACACACAGCACAGCGGCACGGACCAGCGCCGCGTGAGGAGCTCTGCCGTCCCCCCGCGCCACGCAGGAACCTGGTGCAGGCTGAAGGAGGAACCGCACGAAACAGCTGAGGCAGCAACTGCTCTCACACACCTCTCCAGCAGGATTCTCCTCCCAGAAATTTGTATCAGCAAAAGCGCAATCAGCATAAGGACGAGGCAGAGTAGCTTTTTTTTCCTCCCCTCTCGGCTCCCTCTGTGCTACGTGGAGATGATTATTGAAGGGAGGAAAAATATCGAAGGTAGAAGCCACAATTCAAGGTTTTAGTTGCACGTTCACAGACCGCCCCGTCACCTAATTCATTAGCAAGGCTTTTTTAGCTGACAGCAGCTCTACCTGCCTCCCTTCCATCTCCCGGGGCTTAGCAGAAAGATAATTCGAGTGAAAACTTATTAGGCTGAGGAGAGCCTAGAATAGCTAATTCCCCAGTAAATCAGTGGTCTGAAGTACTGCTACAGCTAGGCTGAAGGAGAGAAAAAATGACATTCGAGTTTATTTCAGTCATTCAGTACATAAAATACGTGGTTTCCCTTTAGGTGGCGATTCCTCCCTTCCCACAGCAGTGGAGCTTGCACCAAGAAGTGTCTGTGAGGCACAGCAATGCTGCAGGACATCTGGCCGTAGAGAGGAGCAGCTCCTAAAATGCAGCTTCCAGTTCTCCCTTGGCATCCAGGGGCAGGCATCAGAGAACCACTCTGAGAGCTGGCAGCCCAGGACAGCGAAGGGTGGCAGCCTCAAGCACTGTTTGCTTCCCGGTGCCCCACGAGGCCACCTGCCTCAAGGACCTGGTGAGCAGCTCCTGGGGTTTGTCAGTCTGCATCTCTGCAAGCTCAGAAACAGGCACCAGAGAAATGGGCACAGCTGAGGCTGCTGTCAGTTCTTGTCGGAGGAGAACATCTCAGCAAGGTACTCAAGGGCACAGAATTAGGTCAGACAAATGTGCTTGCACAGCAGAGTTACAGAAGGGGACTGGGAGCGGAGCAGAGTTCAAATCCAGTTCAACCTCGGAAAAAACATCACAAGATTTTCTGACCTGCCTCTTCTATGTGCACAGACAGACCAAATGTCATCTGATCAAGACAGGCTTGTCTTCATGATTTGCCAGTGGCGCGTTTCTCCGTTGTTCCAGAAATGAAGCAAGAGACTCATAGGGCAGGAGCAGCTTGGTGGCAGCAGCCAGTAGAAAAAAAAAAAGCCCACTCCCATCTCTCTCCTTTCACACCCCGTTGGAGATGCCTGCACACCACATAGCCTCACTAAGCCTTGTCTGCTCATCCTGAAGAGAGAACTGAGTGACCTGGGGGGAAAAATACCCAGGGCTGCTCCCAGACTAGCTGTAGCAGCAAGTGCCTGGCTGGAGAAAGCAAACAAAGCCCTGAGGGCTGTATGGTCTGAACAGCCACAGAAGCTGGGGAGCAGCAGCTCCTGCTGGAGATCAGTAACGCCTCAAGGGCTATCTAGCATCTTGAGTGGTGCTTTCAAGTCCCAGTTGCTCCAGCACAGTCCCACTAACCTTCAGTGATGCAGGGAGCACATGTGGTTACTAAACAAAGCCACCCTGGAAGAGGATAAAAGCTCTTGGGCTGGGGCCGCTTAGTGCTTCAGCACAGAGGAGTCAAGCTCCGGAGCTTTTAGCCCCTGGCAGAGCAGCACTACAGGCTGGCTCTGCTGCCACCCTGCAGGAGGCCAAACACGGACCACAGAGAGCAGCCAGGCCATGCAGCTGCACCACAAGGAGAGTCCCGGTGCTTATCAACCAACCCACGGCACAGCAGCAGCTTTTGCTGAGTGTTGACCCCAAGTTAACCAGGTGCAGCTGCACATCCCAGCTAATATGCCTCTGTAACAGAGCGTGAAGGGGTGACAACAGGAGAGCAAGGAGCGATGCCACGCAGAGATATGAGCAAGGAAGAGGCACATCCTGGGCAAGATGCAGGAAAAAGAGAAATACCTCTGTATTTGAGCATAAGCCCAGTTTAAATACACTGGAGCAGAAGGGCTGGACAGTCCCTGTGTTCCCATATGCCTGGGTCACCAGGATAGCCCCAACCAGTGTCAAACAGCCAAGAAAGAGGTCGAGTTTGGGGGCTCTCTAGCAAGACAGGCCACAGAGACCAACACAGTGTTTGAGCAAGGGGGTCCTTTAATACCGTTGTTTCTGCCTTATTAAAACCCTTTTTTTTTCCTCCCCCTTTGGTGCATCCTTAAAACATGAAGGCCAAGGCAGACTGAGGCAGCGCTTCCTCCCCCTTCCTTGCGCCCATGGACACATTTCTCACTTAACACATGATTCCACCAAACATTTGCCCAGGAGACCCTCCCACTTTCCTCCCGTGCCGCTTCCCCAAACACGCCGGTCAGAAGCCTGCAGGAAGCTTCTCACACCGCTGTTCCTTTGGAGAAAGGCAGGAGGGGGTTTCTGCCGGCCCCTTTGCTTGCTTCAGCACCTTCTGCTTTCAGCCACTCCATCTTCTGTCTGTGTTGCTGCACAGCATCCGCGACCCGGGCATCGATCATGGCCTCTGTAAGAACGCCATCCTCTGATGCGTAAGCAGCAGCCTGGAGAGGCAAAGGCAGGAGAGAGGTGAGCCAGTGATCACAAACCCTACAGTCAGTGAAAAGCTGAACTGCTCCGTCTTCCTCCTGCACATTTGCCCCCACGCTACCTAGCACAACATCCAGCCTTGTTCTAAGTCGGTGGTGGTAGCCACAGCGATCTGGCTCACCACCATCAGAAAGGAGGCTCTTGGTGCAGCTCTACCAAGGAGTGAAACAAAAACACCTGCCCAAGCACAGAGAAAGATTCACATGCTACGCTACAGCCTGTCTCTGGAGTACTAACAAGCACCTTTGCCTACCTGCCTCTGGATTTCCTGGGAGGCAAGATCTTTGAAGAAACAAGGCCACGGGTTCATAGTGCTGAATGTAGCCAGTACGGTTAGGCTGCAGTCACACTCGGCTTGTTTAAATTTCCTCTCCTGCTTTAAAAGCGCTGCACATACGAAGTCGATAAAGTAAAGAGTAAAAGGTGCACACGGTGATTGAACGGTTCCATCCAAGACAACAGAAGAGATTTTAAATACTTACACGGGAGGACTACGATCAGGGCCAGGGTGAGCATGGGCAATGTGGCATCTCTAAAATGCCATCTAATACGCACTAATCTCTCTTTCCTCCTGTATTCTGCTAGGAAACTCCCCTGTATCACTTCTGTGCTTTGTCAATTCCCAGCCCACACTCACCTGCCTGGGGGACCTTTCCTCTTCTAACCCCCTCCCTTTATCCCCAACTCGTGTCCCCCCAATTCTGCTTGGCAAATTAACACTTGGTCCTGTTGCTGCTCTGATAGGCAGCGCAAGTTTGAGCGGAGTTCCTTGCAGGAAAGGCTGAGAACTTCTGACATCCTTGCCAACCTGCCCACACTTCCAGTGGCACGTTAGGGTAAATAGGATCGTATACGACCTCGCTTTAGCTGCGGCAAAAGGGCTGTCACTTGTGCCTAAACACGCAGAACAGCCTTGGCTCTGCGGATGGACGTTACTCAGCCGGTAACACAAGCACCCGCAGCCTAGAAGGAAGGGGAGGATGCTTACAGCGTGAGCTGAACAACTCATCTCCAAGGTAACAAAGCAACTCCGAGCTGCAGATTTCTATATCTGGTTAATCCCCGTGCGAGTGCTCCTGCAAGCGACTCCGTGCTGTGGTTCCCTGTACAGCCCTGCTAGAGGGGGGGAGTGTGACACAAATCGGGCGGGAGCCCCTCCAGCTTCTCACATCCAGGATGCCTGCCCCAAACCAACAGCCCCAAGCTGTCCACATCCCTCCCACCACAGAGCCCTCGTGTCACGGACTGTCACACACCAACCCTTCTGTCTGCAGGGCATTCCCCGAGATCCCGGTGAGGAACAGAAACTTTGGCTTTCGAGACAGGCAGAAGTGTTCCTAAGGCGTTACACACAGGCTGCACGAATCATTAGCAGCGTGAAACACCAGTTCTGAGGTTTGAGCAATGAGCTTCACTCTATCCAAGTTTAACAAGTCTGCAAAAGCATCACTGTGAGAAATCAGCACGGCCATTCCATGTTCTCATTGTCCAGAGATGCAGACAGGAGGGAAGACGAGCCCCGAGGCCAGCTGTTGGCCTGGGCAGTACCGACCCAGGAGTGGGCCAACACAGGAGGTTGCACCTGCCTGTTGGATTACTGCGCCCTCGCTGCAGGAGGAACAGTTGGAGTAATTATTTTGACACAGGTACAAAAGGTTGCAGCGTTGGTTTCAAGCTCTCCTAGCTTACATTCCAACCCCTTCCCCAGAGCCCTTTATGGAGAAGGGGGAACATCACCAGGGAGAACAGGTCCTACTGAACACGCCACGTGTAACCGTGGAGTCGGCAGGCGCTGGGTTTTACAGCGAGAAGCACCAAAAGCAGACTCTTCCCTGTGCAAATCCTATGTAATCCTCGCTTAAGGCAGAAGTGACAACTTAGGCTAATGCTCACACCTTGACTTAGAGGGTAAACACCGGCCGCAGGCAGGGAGTGCAGAGGAGTAGAAAGGAGGCTGCAAATAGTCTTTGCACAAAGGCACTCGTCCTGTGTCCGACAAGAGAGCAGAGGCATCCTGCGCCCCACAGGGCAGATCCTTCCCACAAATATCACCCAGCGGGTATCAAACCACGAGCTGCCTTCTCTCACCTCTGGGAAAGGGGCACGGCGGGGAGGTTTGGCTCAGTTAAAACAACCTGACTCACGCCGTCACCCTCCTGCACTTTGTGTTTATTTCTTGCCCCCAGCTTTTTTTTTTTACTGGGGAGTTGAGGCTGTCAGCAGCCAGCACCCCTTTGCCAACGCAGCCCTCCAGCCAGAAGGATCTGCTGGTTTAAAATGGAGTAAGCGTCCCCGGGCTGCGCGCTGTATGCCTCCACAGAACAGAGAGGATGTCTTCCCTTCCTCCCTGCCTCTGCATAGACCATAAATTTAACTGTGGAAACTCCTGCAAAGCTGTGCAGTTCACGCTCTGTTGATTTTCTCAATGACTTTCTATTTTTAGAAAGCCTCAGGCCCTCACTGTCAAGAAAGCAAATGGGGGAAGCAGCTGTCCCTTCTGGGAGTAGCTTGCACACACACAAAAATGGTTCTGTGCCTCATTTATATTCATACCTCTGCCTCCTGCATGGACAGATTTTAACCCATTTTTTTCCAGTGCGACCGTTCGTGTTTTGTAACTCAAGCCCAGGGAAAAAAAAATCTGAAAACAAAGCATTTTGGTGGAAGTAGAGGAATGGATCACAGATGACAAGCCCAGCTTTAAACGACCCAATCCTTCATTTCAGCCAAGAAACGTGGTTTATTTTTACATGGCCAACAAGCCAATCTGTATCCTTTGAGTCACATTTATAATGAAAATAGTCTGGTCAAAAATATAATAAAAAAGACACCCCCTAGACTTATAATGTCCTTCAGCTCAAACACTTCTGAAACATTAATTCTGCCCATAACCTAGTGTGGCGGAATAGCTTTTTTTTTTTTTTTTAGAAAAAAAAAAAACCACAAGCAAGGCTCAGGGAGCAAGAAGGTATTTATATCTGTGGCACAAAAGGCGAAGAAATGACAGGAAGCTCACCTCTGTCGTTAACACTGGGACATAAAACTCCTGAGAATTCTTTTGAAGTGATGCCAAAGCAATTTTCCAGAGGGTAAGGCTTGGAATAATGAAAAGTTGCTTCTTTGACATTTTATCTAAAGCCTATCAATGGGTTTCAGTTCAGGGTGCAGAACTCGAAGGTCTGCATGGCTCTGTAATAGATCTGACGGGAATTTTAAAGTGTGTAAATGCATCTAATCCACGCTATATTCCTGAAGGATTAGATATGGAGAATGGAAAAGAACAAGGACAAAAGGGAAGGCACAGTCTTCTGCAAGAGAGATTAAAATGGATTTCCAGCATGCAGACTATTAGCTGTGCCACAGACGACAATATTTCTCCCAGCACTAGGTTACACTCTCTGCTTTTCTGCACGTATTTTTTTTTCTGTTTCAGGACAGCCTGAGCCAGAGTGAAACAACAGCGAACCAGAGCTTCATTCAAGTGGCACCCAATCAATTTCAAACCCAGCTTAGAATGAAATTAAATGTACGGAAGTGGCAACAACTGCTTGGGCTTCTAGTTTAACTGAGATATTTATGTTAATAGCAGTATTGGCAGAGCAATCCAAAAGCATCTTCATGGGAAATGATTGCAAGGCCACAGGACAGCGAAGTGGCCACGTGCTGTCACTCCGGTTTGCTCTTTGGTTAAGAGCTGACAGCTAGGATGGTTTCTCTCCAGCTGGTTCCACATGTTGCCTTCCCCCAAACCACCTCTGAGGTTCAGTTTTGGCTGTGAGATGAGATCAGACGGGCTATGCAGAGTTGACATAGGTCCCAGCAATCTCAAAACTCTATTAAGAATACGATAAATACCTTCCTGCCAGCTTTCTACAAGAGGTGCTCCCTGTCCATTTCCTCCAGCACTTCTGCGGCTCCTGGAGCGGCAGTGGGAGCAGCACCACAGATGCCCCACTACCTTTCCTAGAACTGCCTGGTGTGCGATTTGACTAGGTTTCATCGCGTGGAGGTTAGGACTGGAATTGCAGGCAGCAAGGTCTCAGTCAGCTTGAGGTAACAGTAGGACAGCCCCTGTGGAACAGAGCAACACTTCACCGCAGATTAAGCCTGACATTCTGCACCCTGAGCGTTTGTCTCTGTTGTCCAGACACTGGTTGAGGTTTTGTTCTCAGACACCTCGACAGAGGTGGAACGCTTACAGACAGCAACGCTGAAAATGACTGTTGGAGGAAAAAACTAATTAAGAAAATACACACACAAATCTGAGGTGAATTAAGTAACAGGCATGTTGCAATTAAGCCTACACTTTGAGGATTAGTGCCAAGTCGCATCAGGGCACAATGCAAAATAACTGAAAACAAAAGGCAAACAAAATGCTCCCATCCAGCTTTGTGCTCCAGCATTCACAATAAGCAGTTTTCACCAGGGCTTTGTGCTGTAAGCTTCCCCAGAATGGGTCAATTGAATCCATTTATTAAACAGAGACCTTAGGCATATTGTATTGCAGCAGCTGTTGCGATGAGCCTATCTAAAAAAGCACTGGAAGCTTAAATGTCTCAGGACATAATTGTTTCAAGGCAGCTGTGAGGACTTCTAAAGAGCATGAGGCTCACAACATCTGCTGTTTAACAGCTCTGGAAGGTGTTACTAAGATCAAAACCAGAACTGTAAGAGATACCTTGTTCTCCTCCTTTCCTTGGCTCTTCCTGCCTTCTTTCTTCTCAACTTGAATTCTTCCTGCCTGTGCTTTTAGCTTGCCTTAAGGCTTTGGGGTGAGGGCACAAACAGCAACCGCAAGTAGGTAAGAGAAGGAAATCCAGACCTTCCTCTTAACTAGAAAATCCTCAGGTTAGCTTCCTTAAAGCTCCCCTCATCCAGAAGGGACAAAATTTTGTCCAAGAGGAACAAAAATGTGGCTTGAAAGTTAACTGTGCACTACGCACATCAGGTTACTTCCCACATCAGCCATCTTTGGCATGAAGCATCTTAAAAATCAACAGTTCAGTCCTACACGAGTTCCAAAGACCAACTATTCCAAAATTAGCAGCCCTATCGGTAGCATACAACCACTTGACAGCTGCTGCATCCAGCTGAGGACAGTCTGGTAAGCACTGCTTGAGCTAGACATGCCAGCTCATACAGCCCCCTGCGTACCCTGACCTCAGATGTGCCAAGACAAAAGTGTCACTATGCGGTTAAGTCGTCTTGCCAAGCTATTTTTAATTCTGTTCAGCTCCCTGACCCAGTTCATAGTATAGCCATACAAAGAGGTGTGCAAGCACAATGGAAAGGATAGCAGAAAGGCAGGAATAAGAGGCAGAACTAACACTGCCAGAAAGAGTCAAACTCCAGCATTAATCCCTCCCTGGTAGGGGAGAGCATTGTTTAACAGCTCGTACAACAAGACACCTGGTAAAGCTGACCCAGGCCTCAAAATACTGACACCACTCAGAAGATCAGGTTGGGTTAAGGGTACCTAGAACATCTGCCTCAGTTGTGATGCGCTCTGCTCCTGCAGAGGCTTTTAACTGCAGCTCCTGCAGTGCCGTACCCTCAGTACTTTGCAGAGCAGGAAAACACAGGTAGGTGATCAAGGATGGCCAGAGCCAAAAGTCAGTGGGCCAAACATGGCAAAAACAAACCTGTGTGGCTCTACACAAGCTCCAGGTGGTCGCAATTTCAAATTTCTTGACCCAATGACTGAAGAAGAGCCTTATGGTAGTGTTTAGGATCAGTCGAGGGCAGCATTCAGTGCAGAAACTTTACTCCTTTTTGGATGCTCTCACAAACCTGCTAGCAAACTGTAACCATCCCTCCAGCTCCTGAAGAAAGAAGTCCACGTGCCTAGCCACCAGCTGCAAAAAGGCTGTACTATTTTAATGCTGATCCATGACACTTTTCTTCATTGACAAAGGACAAGATGTAAAGTCCCTTGATCCAGAAGACCTATAACTTTGATCTTGATACAGATGAAGCTTTTTGCAGATTCTGCTTCAAAACTGTTCTTATCTTTTTGCCAACTCTCTCCTGCTTTTTGCTTTCCCCCTTTTCCTTTCTCCTTAAAAGCCCTTTGACTGTTGTATGACAGCATAACCTTCTTATGCAATTTTATAGAGCCCCTTGTTAATAGTCCCCATGCTACGAGGTACCTCAAAAAAATAATCAGGGCAACAACACTAAGAAAGTTCACCCTCAGCTTCTCCTTCCTTCAAGATCACTTAAAGGATAAATTTTAGAAGCCAAGGTCATTTCTGGGGAGGAACCACAAACCAAGAGAGTTGAGAAGCTTATAAAAAGCAAATGGATCATTTTCTACAACTTTTAATTATGGGAAATGTGTGGCAGCAAGACCTTTGACATACACGGATAGTGGGGTTCTCTTCTAAATAGAGAAAAAAAAAATTAAAACAATTAGGTCTGTTTTTTCCCTCCACAGCACTGTCACCCAGTTTAAAACAAATACATTTAGTCTTTACTCTGGGTTTCAAAATCAGAAGCCAAGAAAAAGTAGAGCTATACTTGGAAAAAGTTTAAGCCACAACCTACTTGCTCTGGGTAAGCAAACAGGCCAAAGATTCTGGTCCTTCTTTCATACCATCAGCTCTCCAGAGCCGTTTCTAAACAGATGCTAGCTGGACAGTACAGCAGTCCATCTAAAACCCATCAACATGCACCAGCTCCTCCAAATCTCAAATACCAGTCAAGCATCTTGCTGAGTTTCTTGACTGAGCTGGTAACAATACTAACCTGGCACATCTTTAGGCAGCTAGAGAACAGATTTTTTTAAAAAGCTTTAAAAAGCTTTTTTTGAAGCTTTATGTACATCTTCAGATGACAGCACACACTTCAAAGTATGTTTCAATAATACAAAATCCGCATGGGAAAATTAAGCAGCTGTGTGTTAGCATTCAAACAAAGAATAAAACAAGGGCTATCAGCACTTGAATGACTACTTTGGATCTCTGCTCATGACTACAACAGGTTAAGGACTAGAAAGGAGATTTGCTTTCTGTAGCTTAAAAGTTGAAAAAACGGTAGTAAGAGGAATGAATTCAGTGGGATTTCCCCACTAGTGAATGTAAAAGCTCTTCCTATACGTGAGATAAATTATGCTGATGTTCTGACACCCACCTCAGAGCTGGCAGAGTTCTATGTTACTGCACGGACATAATGAAACTTTCAAAGTGAGGCAAATTCCAAGACTCCAAAACTCAAACATTCAAGGCTTCCAGAAAGTGAACATGACCCAGGAAGCCCAGTGATCAAAGCCCTACTTACCTGCCATGCCACAGCAAGCTGAGAGATCTCTCGACCAGACATGCCCTCTGTCAGCCTGGCAATCTCTGAGCACTTTTTGCCATAGTCAAACTGAGCCAGCTTCAAACGTCTGAAAGCACAAGCACAAGGATTATTTTACATGTAACCACATGACGAGGAGGGGTAAGCCAGAGGTAAGTTTTGTAAAGAGCAACATGAAACTGAAGTCAAAGATCAGGCCAGACCAATCGCTATACAAAGTTTCATCCTGAATAAAGGAGTTGACAGAAAGCCTGATTTTATGGCACAAAGAAACGCGTGTACCTGGATTAAAACTAGCAAAGGCAAATGCTTGGATATGAGGAGTTCCAACAGTGCCCATACCTACATTACTGCCTCCAACGCAGTAACAGGTCTCCTAAGTTTTGAGCATATGACAAAGCATGGCATAAAATTCTAGGATGGCACCTCATCCCATAACAGGATGGCAAGAGGCATCTCTTCAACTCTTACCCGGATGAGTGGTTTAAACTGGGTTTATGCATAACGTGACAGACAGGAAGACCAGCCAGATTGCCTTTGGGTTATATTTGTGAGGTAATGTAACTGCAACCCCAATGCTTCCAAGATCAGATCCTGGAAACTTGCTATCGACCATTCAACTTCCTGGAAAAGTTGGAAAGATGTTCTACAGCCTGCCACATACAACCGGAGGTATTTCCTCGAAAAATGCTACTTAGAAATACTGAAAAAAATACACAGAAGAGGAGACAAACAACAACAACGAGAATCCTGCACGGGCAAAGAGTGCTGCAGGGATACTCACTGTTTACCCTCTGTAGCTGGCTTCAAGACATGCCTATCAAAATACATCCTCACAAGCCGCTCCCGCTCTTCTAGCTGGGGCAGATCGAAATTCACCATTTCATCTATTCGGTCGTTGATAGCCCAGTCAAATTGCTCAGGCTGGTTGCTTGCTAAAACAAGCATAAACCTGGAAGTAAGAAAACACAAGAAGGAAGACTAAGAAACATACAAAACCACATTAAAGAACCTGTCTGAACATCAGGAACTTGCATGGCCAATATCAGAGACCTGACACATCTCCAGATTTCTTAGGAACAGCTTTGTAACAGCATCTCAAGCCACATACTAAAATGCAGCATGGTTTAAGCTATTTACAACTGAAACGCATTTAATGCGGTACTTAGCCTTGCAGTATCAGCCTTCCCCAGCCTGTCCTTGCCACAGAAGCCTAATTTATTATTTTACCCACAATCACCCTCAAGTTAAGGGCACGAAACATTTAGGAAGAATACAACCTCCCACAGACCTCTAAGTCTGAAACCTTGGAACAAGTGTCAACAGGGAGAGAGGCATTCTCTGGCACGTACGTATCTCCAACTTAAATCCCACTTCAGGGATCTAGCTTCAAGCTGCTAGCTGCACAGAACCCTAGAATCACCGCAGGACTAAAATCCTCATTTGGAAGGTGTGAAGGACTGCCAAACTGAAAGCCTACAGCACGACTGGAACCACAGGCAGCTCAAAGCACTGCAGAGCACGGAATGGACTCATCCTGGCCTAAGAACAAGGGGAGTTTGCCACTACTGGGCATGCCACTGCTTGGGGAGGTCATTCTTCTGCAGCAGCTCATGTAGTTCCCCTGCATCTAGGCAGCCACACATTTTTTTTTTTAAGTTCTTTCAAGGAAGTCTGAGAACACCTTCTTTCTACAAGTCTAACATGGGCAGAAACAGAGGCATTCACAACAAGTACCATAACAGAACGGTGGCTTGTTTGACTGAGCTTTGCTCCATGGTACAGATGTGCCAGCTTCCAGGTCATGCTCTCTCCTGGAGCATTTTGAAGACAGAAGCCCTTTCTTTTGCGTCGTAATGTTGCTTTTTCCCCATGTCAATTCTACTTTAATGCCTTAATTGATGTTACCAGCTTAATAGTGCATTATAATTTGAAATGGGCTTTTAACCACAGCTATTGGAATATTGACGTTCTTGCAGTCTATTTAAATCCAACTCCACAGGGGCCTGTGTTCTTTGCTGTCATTTTTGAAGATACTTAGCTGGCCCATGAGCCATACTGGCACAAAATCATTCCTTCTCTACTGACAAGAAATTCCTCCAAACCCCTGCAGAAACACAGCTTAGAAAAAGCATTGACACCCACCCCAATATTCAAACCTTCCCTTGGACATCTGGGAGAAAAGGATAAAAACAAACATGCACAGTCAGATACCCAGCAAGAAGGTGTAGAAAGTTCTTTGGGAAATTTAAGCCAGCAATTCACAATTCCTAGTGCTCAGTTACAGTGGTAACAACTCACTGGTACAGCCAAATAACAGTACTCCTCAGGGTTTCTCCAAATCAGCTAGATTTACACACCGTTAGGCTTGTGCAAGTAAATTCCCTTTTATGAATGCAGGATGCCTTACTGCCCAAAGCAGCAATAAGGCTCTTTCGAAGCAAAATGCAGTGCATGAATCATGAGGACACGTTCATTCTCCTAGAATGGTTCACGGTCTAAATTAGAGGCAAATTAAACATCCGTGAAAATGACAGCCTAGCTGTTTAAAGTGGAGGCATGGCACCCATGAGCACCAAAACAAGCATGCCCAGAGCAGTGCTAAGGTACCCTAATACCAGGGGAAAGGGCTGCCTCCTTATCACTCCCTCTCCCTGGCTTGCAGGAGAATTATAAATCTGGTCAAGATCATAAAACCAAAAAACATTGCTAGATCCACAGTTAGGAATATTACAAGCCTGAAGGCACTATTTCCTAGAAAAAGAGAGAAAACTGTTGAAGCTAAGAACTTGTACATCTTGTAAAAATCTGTACCTTATGTACAACCCTTCTAAGTTCCATGTTCCGGGAAGAGAGAGAGACATAAACTACATTCAGGATATAAACTAAGAAGGGAATATTCTGTGCAAATTTTGCAAACCCTTAATGGTATGGATCAGAAGCTTCCAATTTTCATTTGCACAACCTAGGCATTTCCTGGCTTTCCTCAGCTCAGGAAAATTGAAATACTTACTTGTTGCTGTGCTGTCCTGTTCTGTGCAGGAATGCATTTAAAGTTGCTCTAAGATCTTCGCTGATTTTCTCCTGCAAAGAAGAAATCCAAAGATAGATCAACTGCAAAGTTGAGAGGTCACAGCTCTAAGCAGCGTTATTGACAAAGAGAGTTTAGTTATTGTCAAGCATTTGCATTAAAGTAGACTGCAAAGCACGGTAATGACTTGAAGGGAAAAAAAAAATCAATTTGTATACCCAGGAGAAAGGTTAGGAAGCAAAGCTTCAGCCGAGAGGTTAAACATTTGCCCAGAGTCAGCGATTCCCTTGATTTTAAACCCAATGGTCTAACAACGGCCCGGGTGCCCTTCCCTAATCTAGTAAGATACCTACAGGATAATTAAAGTAATCTTTTAGGGTTGACTCTTCAAATAGACCACTGGGTTCAAGTAGCAAGGCCAGGTTCTGTGCACATTGTGGTAACTTATTTTGAGAAAAAAATGAATCTTTTGTGTGTGTGCTGATACAGTTTTGTTAACACAGTGGAAAAACAGTTTGGTTACAAATACATCCCAAGATCGCTATTTATTTGTACAAAGCACCTCTTCCCTACTGCCCGGTGACCTGCAAACCCCCCAAAAGATGTCACCCATGTCTTTTGCAGGAAATTTTCAAGTCAGTCTTGAGATGCTCATCCCATTTATCTGCAAAAGGCTCGTTTCTTGATTCTGCATGACTTAATTGAGTAATGTGGCACCTTCCACATCTATTGTTCTGCCTTTGTAAGCTGGCTGACTGGGTTAAACAAGAAGGCTGGGGACTGGCTGGCTAACAGCAGCATGCACAGACAATGACCACAGAGAAAGTACTTACTGTTGCCCTCTTCCGTAGAAATGCGTCTGCTTCATCCACAAATAGCAAGAGGCTGCAAAAAGAAAGCACTACACAGTAATAGGAGACAGGTGAGTGAGGCTCCAATGGCTCAGGGATTCTCCTGTCCCACTACTTGACACCCACACCTGTGACCAGCTGTAAACCCAAAGGACTGCACAACCAATTTCATTTCTTAAGGCAATATTTCTCATCTGAGCTGCAGCGACTTTTTGGTTGCATGCTCTTGGCCCATGCCAGCAGTTAAGAAAGAGGCATTAGCTTAAGACACCTTAGGCCATAAATGACTCCAGGCCTCTGCAGCTTTGTTTCCTGCTGTTCAGAAGCAGGCTGAGCAGAAGCAATTCTTGGGCACACGACCTTAACCTCCTCCAGATTTTTAAATACAGATGGGAGATAGCAATTACCAGAGAAAAGGAATTTTCATGGGCACAGTTTGGCAATGGATTTCTGTTTAGCATTGCTGGCATGTTCCTGTCAAGTCTGATTAGATCTCTGAAATCTAGTCCTGCTCCCCAGCTATTTATGAGTGCTTCTTTTAGCATTACTCCAATCTAGAGAAGTGTATGCAAGGCTACAAGGCTGAAACAGAAGCACAGAAGTCTTGTTGACAGTGACTTCTTCCTGCCATGCTTCCTTATGCCATTCTGAAAACCTGCAGAGTCCTCCCTTGCACACTGTTTTGCTATTTTCTTGAGTTTTTCCCTTCCAAACCACACTGCCAATAATATAATGGTTTTACTACCTGTGGAGAAGTGAATTAATAAAGTCAATGAATAATTCACGAAAATAAATTCACTTATAACCCAGGGGCAGTGCTCTTCCCAAGAGACCAAGCGTATAAAGATGTTTATCAATAACAGAACCAAGTTGCTCATAAAGCTGTCACAGCTTGTATTACTTTCTTGTCCAGCTTCAAATACAGCTTTCTTCCAAGGGATTTCAGGGCCTCTTAACATCTTTTATTCAATTCCAGTTTTTCTGAAAATATTCTCAGCTACAATCTCTGCAGAGAAGCATCCTCTACCACTATTGCTTTAGCTAATAAAGATAACACAGCACTCACCAGCAGCTAAGATTGCTGATATCCAGAATAAAGGCTGCTAAAGAACTGCGTGTTACCAAAGGTTAGAATACTGATGTATATGGACACATGTAAACCATCTTACAAACGTGATGATCAAAGGTATCTGGAGTGTTTAAAGTTCCTATAACGCAAGCTTTTAATGAGGACAGAATATATTCAGCCAGCATCTGTAATCTCCCTACATCTTCTAACTTCGTTTTTTAAGCTTACTTAAATTCTTTCACCTTTCCTTCTCCAGCTCATCAGGTTAAGAGGAGATTAAGGAGTAGAAATCCTCAGGTCATTTACTCTCCCCTTTAAAAAACAAACTTGCAGAGTAGCAAATGGAAACATTTAGATGCCAAACATAGCTAGGATTAAAACCAACACTGCAAGGTAACGTCCATCTAAGTCAACAATTAGTTGTGTTTATCTACAGAAAACCTGCAATTCAAACGTAACACAAAACCAAACTGCTACCCACTGCACGTTCTCTGTTGGAGTTTAATAACCTGGCTGGACAAACAGCTCCTCAGCTGCCTACGGACTACAGAAATCAACTTCTACCGGTACACACACTTACAAAAATCAAGGAGTCAAGTTTTAGCCTGAGTATGAATACTTTTTTTTTTTTTAAGTTGACCAAAAAAAATCACAAGCAGCTTGTGACTTTTACTTCCACCTAACGTCGATGCCTTTAGCATCCTTCTCCACCTTATCATTTTTTCTTATAGCTCTGTTTCTGCTTGAGACTCAAAACTAGACAAGGACCAAATCCAAACACTACCAGTCTAAAACCTGCACAATTGCAACAGGGAACCTAACATCCAGGGAGTTTAAACGCCTATTTGCACCTCCATTTGTGCTAACTCAAACTGCAGTCAGACCAGAAATCCCTCTGAAAGACAGGCAGCCCAGCCTTCAAGCGTGCAACTTCTCTCCACCAGTGTGGGGAGAGCAGCAGGGAGTCAAGCTATGGCTGATCTGGAAACTCTGAAGTAAACCAAAAAGGTTTGGTGGAATGGAAGAGCAAAGCTTTCAGCCTTTTGAATACTACCAAGCAGCAAAAATTCACCTGTCCTAGGCAAACTTTGGATGATGTTATTCCTGGTCAGTGTTGCCTCATCTATGCACGAGTATCATTCACAGAGATCAGGGCTCTGAACTGCATTACTGCAATGAGCTTCTTTGAGCAAGAAAGCACGTTCAGGGGGCAGAGGAACCTCTACTTACCCTCTCCTACTGGTGTTTGCCCAGTCAAAGAGTTTATGCATGGCAGTAACTCCTTCCCGCCCCATGGGGGCAACATCACCACCTGTCATGATGGCATAATCCATGCCCGAGTGCACTGCTAATTTCTGGAAGGAAACAAAACCACTGGGTTAAGCACTCCCTTTCACTGCAAGACCGTAAAAGATGAGGGAAATAAAAGTCGCTCAGACCTATCAACATGCTTATTTTCTGATGGTGAGTATGCTCTTAAAGAAGAGAATACTTTTTTTTTTTTTTACCACTTCAGTCATGCCAGGGCAGTTTTCAGGATTGCTTTGAAGTGGAAGGAAAGATGGAAAACTAGTCTTGTGGCAACACAAAAATTTTCAGAAGGCACTGCTGAGGGTGCTTATATCTTCATCTGGAACTCATGTTGTTTGTTTCTTCCACTCTGTTCTTCATGGTCTAGTTCTTAATTTACTTCCCCTGTGCAGCAGAACAGGATTCTTTTCACTAGATGCTTAACTAATGTAACTCAAAGTTGTATCGGTTTATTTTTAAAAAGTAAAGAAAAAAGACTTAAGTGCTCATTGAGCCCAATGAGTATTCAGATAAAATAACAGAACTTTACTACTGTGTTTTTAAAACCTGCCACAACTCCTTAGCCTGGTGGGTACTAAACAAAAAGGTTTGATGAAACTCCTGAGGCACGCTGGAAACATCTCCCTTAAGCTTCAGGTATTAAAAAAAAACAACAACCGAACAAAAAAGCCTTTCAAACCTGTGCTTTTCAGCTAAGTCACAAAATGCAAGCCTGCCCATAAAGCAAGTTTAACAGGAGATAGCCAAAATTAACTAAGAACATCAGAAAAGCCAAAATTAACTACGAACATCAGAAGAGTCTACGGCTCGCACTGCCCAAAGTTTGCTTAGGCTGCCACGTCACTGCAGGGCAAAACTACAGCCTCAGGAAACCTCCCTCTACTTCAGCCCCACCTAGCTTGCCAAGGGCTATGTAACATGGTAATTAAGCTTCCAGCTTAAAATTCTTCTCCATCTCTCTGTGACACCTCAGTGGTGAATCAGCCCACTACTGCCTGTGTCTGAAAGAACAGGCTTGGCGAGGCTGTGAAGCCAATAAAGGGAAAGATCTCCATCCTCCCTTTCAGAACAGTTCACTAACCAGCCTCCAACTGAGCCCTGCCACGGTGACAGACAGCAGGCTGAGTTACACACCATCAGCTGACCCAGAGCTGGCTATCCAGCTCTGTGAGTCAAAGAAAGTCATCTGAAGGTTAAAATGAACAAGTCAACCCACGTAGACAAGCAACAGCTCCAACAAAACATGCTTAGCTGAACCCAACCAATTATCTGCTGTGCAGCAGGAGGCAGGGGGAAAAAAAAAAAGCTTTGCTCTGCCTATTAAAACCGCCCAGTTCCTGCTGCTAATGTTTAGTGTTTTGCATCAGTCCAACGAAGCTGGGAGCTTTGACAGTTATATCCAAGTGTTTTCACACCTGTCTCAAGAATCCTGTCGTACAGCAGAATACTTACAGCTGCAGACCCACAAAGCTTTGCAGTGCAGTAGTCAAAGGCCACCACACTGTGACAGGTTGCCTTTTTGGAAGAGCAGTAACAGCAAACTGTACAGTCACTGCCATTAACCCAAGTGCCAAAGCCACAGCTCAAAAAACAGTCAGCTTCTCAGTGCGGTATTTGCTCCTCTCTAGAGCATAAGTGTCAGATGCACTCAGCTCTTTCCTCACTCTTCCAACCTGTTTCAATCCTTCACAGCTACCACCGCCAGCCTCTTGGGGTTCCTATGCTATTGGGTGTTAAATACACTTCTTCCCCTTTCTCCACTGCTAAACACTTCTCTCAGCTCTTCTTCCGTCTTCTCTTTATGTTTCTGATACCATTTCCTAGCCCTGCCCCTCTCTAAGTGCTTTACAAATCCAAACTAGCCTGCAGACTATTGGAGACAGCAGCAAGGTATTGGGCTCCAGGTTTAATACATTGCCAGGGACACAAAACTCAGCCTGAATCACCAAATCAAACAAGTATAGAAAAGCTCACATCTACCAGACAAGCAAGTCAAAAATCAAATCCCACCTCAAATCCATGCAAACACCATCCCTGTGGAACATATGCGAAGTAAAGCCATACCTATCTCTTCTTTCACTTGAGGATTAGTAAGCGACAAGCGGGAAGAACCCTATTTAGCCAAGCGTGTATAATTAACAGAGGTGGAAACGAGACAGCAGGCTGGTGTTGCAATTTCACAAGTCATAGTTGCCAAGTGCCTTTTCCAGATGGAAGGGCTCTTCTGCCTACGCTCAGCGCTAGAATGCAAGTGGCTGCACTAATCTGGAGCTGGAGCAGGTGGATGTCCTCTTCCCTTCCCAGAAGGGAGGCAAAAATACAAAGGTCAAGCAATGCATTTCAGACCAGAGAGGGTGCTTAGGACCTCATCGTTTTCAGAGCCCTCTGCAACATACACCTTGTCAGAATCTTGGCAGGGTTTACCTTGGCAAAGAGTGTCTTTCCAGTGCCAGGGGGACCATACATAAGAATGTTCCGGTATAGGCTTTTGTTCTTTTTTGTGTTTCTCGTTGCTATGGCAATATCTCTCACACGTGCTTCTAACTGTGGCTGTAAGAAAAGAGTTAAACTTAAGGAACAGAAAGTACCGAGAGACCAGCATCTATCAGCTTCACAGATCAGTACCAGCAAAAAGTTGGCAGCACTCCTACAGTCTCAAGCTTTTAAGCCTCAACTTCAGCTGCTTATTGCTTTGGATTAGGGTCGTTTCCCTCTGTATATCAGGATTTACTCAATTTCAAGTTCTGTCCACTTGACTGCAGTTCTCTTTATCAAGCGAGGAAGCAGTGCAGTAACTGCCCTAAGAAGTGCTAACACCTCAACATTCACTTCATCCTGGATGCCCTGGGAGGGAGGGATATGTCAAAACGTAAGCGACTCTCTGCAGCACTAATTCTTTCATTTCAGTGATCAACATTCATGCTCAAACTGATTACTGCCTTTATAGAGGTACTGGGAGAAAGCCATTCCTGCAGGAGCATTTTCTCTCAGCAGCCTCAAGCACTTAAATTTGCCTGATATCAAGGAATCAAAATTCAGAATCACATACACAGAGGCAGCCCTAATTAGCAAGTTTAGAACCATTCACAAGATGGGCAAGTGCATATGCTGCTGAGGCTTTTGGCCTACAAGCAGATTTAGGTTCGGTAATATTTCACAGATTAGATGAGACAAGCAGAACTCTGAATATTAACATGCTGACTACAGAGAAAAACTGCAGCCAGGCAAGCACTGAGCTAGGATTTCTAACTGCTTTGCACAGAGGGAAAAGAAGGTTAACAGAATTCTTAATGTATGCCACTGAACGCAGGAACTTATTTATGGTCTCAGTGCCACAAGGGTGATAAGTCTTCAGAATTACTGGAATTACAGCGTTTGAAGCATGTGTAAGGTAACAGCTTTTCCTATTGAGATTCAGAAGTCATCATTCCAGACCGAGATAGCAAAACACAGTACTCACACTGAGAACAACTCCTTCAAGGGCATCCTGAGCCTTGCTGGTAAGACGCTTACCAACCTAGAGAGGACAAAAATCAGTCACTCACATGTAGAAATCAACCACTGCTTCTGAAACTCAATACCCCCAAATCTTACATAAAATGGCAATGAGATCAGCTGACGCATGCAGTCTCTAATAGTATGTTTATTCAAAGACCCACAGAGCTGTAAAAGGAGTTTTGCATCCTTGTGGCTAAGAACAAGACAAAAACAAAGCAAAACTTTACCATGATAGGATGCTTAAGTGCCTCCAGCACAGTAATCCGTGAGGTCTCTCTCACCAGGGAAGGTTTGCCCAAACGTGCCTCTATGTATCGCCCTGCCACTGCAGTGGCATTCTTGGCAGAGTAAACGCCCACCGCGAGCAGGGTTAGGCCTGCCACCTGGAAAGGGAAAGGAAAGGGATTAGGAAAAATTTCTAGCAAGGCAACGGTGGAAGTGTGCAGCATGGCCTGTGGGAGGGAACTACAGTTCAGTACAGACGCTGGCAAGTAGGATGTTTTTTTTTTTTGTGCTCAGATGTTTTATTGCTGTTTACACAGTCAAGCTCATCCCCCCCCCTTTTTTTTAAAAGGGATCCCATGCAAGCACTTAATAACCACAAACCTGAATAAACCAGGTGCTGCCTGCCAGACTACCCCCTCCTCACACAGGACATATGCTGAGCTAAAGATGTCAAGGGAAACATCTGAATTGTGTCTGCCACCAAGGGCAAAGGGGCAGGTGCTCCCAAGTGAATACATACAAATCACCTGTCATAACACAGGCACAAAAAGCTTGTGAAATGAGTACAGAGACCACTAGGGTAGCAAAAATGGTTAGTAAGGAGAAAATCAGGAACAGAAAAGGTTCTATATCAATCATACTGACATCCCATCAGCTGAGCCCTAGAACTGTCCCACCCAGTAAGCCTATGACCCACGTAAGGACAGCAGCAGCACCATATATGCAGCACTAATATCAACACGGCACCGTACACTAGTAGTTTTGGTAAAGACTGGTACATGAGAACTTCTGCTGTTCAAAAATGCTTCCTAGAACTCATTCTGAATAGGAGACAGAGCAAGTAAGTGCAGTGACAGCAGAGGCCAAAACCACTTGCTGAAGGAGAACAGTCATGTCAGATCCAATATGGAAGAAAAACAGGTACTCAAGAAGAGTTTCAAAGCTAAAACCACCATGGGAATTACCATCACTGCATTACAGTGAAAGATGAGGTCTTTCAGAAACCCTAGAATGCGAGACATTCCCATCAATTTGTCAGTGAAGCAGAAAGACTCCAGACTGCTCTGTAGTTTATGGTCGCTGCTCAGTTCAGCACTGAGTTGGCTCACATTAAACCAAGCAGCCCTGCAGGCAGCATTTTCCACCATAGCGAGCTGTCAGAACAGACAAGGAGCTGTGCTGACAGTGCTAAAGACATTCCAGGAGGTTCCTATGACTAACATCTCTGGATAGGCAGGATTTGAAAGCAAGACTTCACAGAAATCTTCAGCATGTATGGGATTTTCTCCTTAAACCTTGTTCCCAGAGACTGAAAGCACTGATACCTTTTATAAACCTTTAATTCAGGTGCACAAACATAAGCCTCCAGTCCCACCTGTTCATACACATCTCATCTAGTCAGTTGCTTTACCAAGAAATCCTATTCAACTGAAAATGTAAGGAGCAAGGGGTATTACTTTTAAACTGAGAGGCGTTTGGGAAGAGGCCAACTGTTCCTCACCGTAAGTAATCGGCCGTGTTCAGCTCACAGCTAGGTGCCAGTAATTCCTACCTGAGCAAGCCCAGGTAGACAAAAGGGCAAGCTGCAATTGCTTTTAGAGTGAGCAGGCTTCTGTTACAAGTACAGCACAAGGTCAAAAAGCTCAAGGACAACAAGGAAGGCGTTGTTCAATAAGCCATCAGACACCATCTGCTCGGTTCCACTCTGCTCAGATGTGCAACGTACCTGTGCTTTGGATGGAAACAAGAAGGGTTTAGAGCTGCAGGTTCTAAGATGCAAAGAATAAGACAACCTCTGCTCCTGATTCATCTCAGCTTAGAGGCATTTGGAAGACACGAGAGACTCCATCTTTTCAGCAGCCTCCCTCTGAAAGCAAGGTACCTTGACAAAGACCTCACGTACCCTTGCCGCATCTGCTTAGCAGCAAAGTTAGGGGTTGGTGCATCAGATCCATCCAGGCAGAGGGAAGTTTATCAGAATTTAGGTCTTCACTGACACCCACGTTACAAGATGCAGAGGAAAAAACAGCTTGGAGATTGACAGCTACACATCAAAATGGGAAAATTATTCAACTCACCCTCCCGGAAGAGCCCAATCACCATGCCAGCTCCACAAATCAGTCTGATTACAGTGCCTATCTGCTCATCACGAAGTATCTAGAAAAGGAAGTAATCTATGCCTGACAAAGTGAATTCCACTGCAAACAAAACCAACTTTGAACAGAACCTTTGGGGTTACACAGATGGAAAGAGGTAGGAAAAGAAGCAACCCTTACAGCAAGCAGAAAGAGATGAAAATCCAGGGCTAATTTAGAGGAACTCTTAAAAAGAACTGACTAAATCTTGCCTTACAGTCAGCATTACAGCATTTTTCAAAGCAACAGAAAATGTAAGAGTTTGGTTTGTGTTATCTCCTTTCCAAAAATATATGCACTCCTGGCATTATTTAAAAAGAGTCCTAAATTCACAAGACAAGAGCTCGTCAGAAACAAAAAAGTGACCATAATGCAGGAAACTGGTATCTGGGTCAAGAGAATATGCAGCTAAAAGCACCAGGCAGTAATCTTCAAAAGGCTCCGGATGCTGCAGGCACTCCAGGTAGGGCCTGCTGATTACAAAAGGATCCACTAAAAGCGTGCACTCACTCAGACAAAGCATCTTTTGTGCCAGCCTCCCCGTATCAAACTGGCTGGCGGAGCAGATGGTTGGGACTGATTTAAAGCAAATTGTCCATTTTAACAAGCAGTGCTACTAAAACTATTTTAGCACCGTGAAGTTTTGTTGTAAGCAGCGCAGTGAGATACAGCCTTATGTCAACAAGAGGTAACTGCCATGCTCCTTCCTCCCGTGGAAATGTGCTTGGACGGCTTTTAATCAAGACACGCAACAGTTCTACAAGTGATCTCTAAATTTCCAGCTTGTCCATAAACAACATTTTTCCCCCATGATGTGGCGATGCAGGCGCACAAGACGACACCAAAAATATGTCAGTCAAGGCAGAGAGAGAAGGAAGAAAGCCCATCATTAGCAAGTGATTAGCGGCGTTATTCGTTTTTAAAAAGCATTTGCATTTTTGCTGCAGTGAAAAGAAAGGAACGCTCTCCTTTCAATATTTACCCAGGAAATCTTATGTTATTCCCCACTCCTTGTTCTAATGACAGGATGCTGTCCCTGGTGATCAACATGCAGTATTTATATGCTCATTACTCCCCAGCAATGCTTTCTCATAAATTATTGGGATGAAGATCAAGGAGAAGAGAATTTTTACAATAAATATGGGAATTCTGAATGCAGATGTAGTGAGAACTCCCACCAGGGAAGAGGCAGAAGCCTCAGTTCAAGTTAGTGACGACTGCATGGCAATCGCTGCATAGTAATCATCCAAATTCTCCAGGCAAGACAAAAAAACACACATAATCTCTCCCTTTCATGTCACTATCTTGTATCCCTCGTCTGGAGCAGCGGTCTCCAAAGCATCATGCATGCATCCCAGGGGTATGAAAGACCATCCACTGGGGCGCAGGAAGAAAATATATACATTTATTACTGTAATTCTAATGATTTATAAATAAATATACCTGTAGTGGGGGAACACTGACAGATTTTTTAATTATTATTTGTTTTTACTTGTGAGGTGTACACGGCGACAAATTTTGAACAGTGGTCTAGAAGAAACAAACCCCTTTTGCGTCCAGAGATCAACTCTTACACATTTTCAATATACCTTCCCTAGTATCCCTAAAAAGACATTTCCAGATTGCAGTTGTCCAGAAGACATCAGCAGGAAGGAGATGGGATGAGATTTCTGTTCCCAAAAACCCACCACTGGCAAAGTAGTCCTATAAAAGCACCGTTACACGTGTGATAATGCTCGTTACCTACACACTGCCACCTTGCACACACAAGGGGGAGCAAATGCTAGATCAACCGTGAGCAAACGCTAGGATGAAGAAAAGCACACTCCTTCACAGAACCTCCACCTACCACCTGTAGCAGCAGGCACACCTTCAGGCAACGTGTTTGTTAACGCGATGGTTCCTCAAAAGGCAGGACAATTACACAGGGCTGATCAAAGTCAGAACTTTTATGTGACCAAAGATGAGAATTAATTAGTGTAAAAGTTTGGAGCGTGGTATCTCCTTAAATTAATACTGCAAGACAGCACTAAGCAGCACTCCTGGCGTGGTTTGCCTAAAATTTCACAGGCATACCACAGCAAGGAGTTAGTCTTACCTACACCTACACAGACTTTCTGGAAGCTATCAGTACATGACACAATCTTACCGTGGCCGTAACTTTATCCCAGTCTGTTACAAAAGCACGAAATCCTTCCCCAAAGAGCATTCCAGCTGTCCTGTGGTAACAAAACATGAAGACAAACAGGAGAGAAAAGAATTTTGATGACTGATTTGAAACAATTTACAACAGTTTTATATTCTGTAATGATCTTCTTTAGAACCAGTCAAAACAAACTGAGGGCTCACCTGGGAACTCAAACATGAACGAGCACGTACGCACATTTATAGGCATCTGATGTCTACACCTGATCTGAGATTAAATCCAGAAAAGCATTTGGCACTAAGCTGATTTAATATAATAAAGAATCGGCTTAGTGGTAAATGATGCATTGTAATCTTTAAATTAAAAGCTCTTTCTATTCAAAAATCTCAAGGTACCTAAAATTAACAAATTAAAAATTCAAATGCCCACCCTTTGGAGATGCACTGGTTTACTTTTATGGTTTATGTTCAGAAAATGTAAAGAACGCAGTTTTCCCAGCAAGCAAATCTTAATAAATACAGGTTGAAAACATGTTTAACTGTTTGAAAATTGTACAGAGTTCATAGCTCTGTACTCTCTTTGGTTCACACTCAGCTCACAAAGCACCAAGACACATTAAAAAGAACCTTCTCTTTCAACTACCTTCTATTGTACAGAGCACAAAGTTTTAATATCCTCCTAGCTTAGAGGAATAAACAGCACTGGTTTCCTATATGATGGGAGAAAACTGCACAAAGGCTAGGCAACCACGTCCTCCTGTCAGCTTGAACATACTTGAGGGACTCTAGCACAGTCTGGCGATGCTCAGCAGCTTTTAAGCGTATCTGCTCCCGAATGATGTCTGCGTTCTCCCGCTCAGCCTTGGCACGGGCTCTTGCTTCTGCCTCAACGCGCAGCATTTCGTTCTTGTGCCTTAGCTCCATCTCTCGCTCCACGGTGGCTTTAAAAAAGGAGAGAACAAGCTTTTAGGCTGGTTTAATCCCAGGCAGCAGGCTGTGGAAAGATGCATTGACTCATCCTGGCCTCACCACTGCTGTGTGCTCCCAGACAACCAGTACAGTATCAGAGAAGACAGGCAAGGAATTTTCCCTCAGTGCTCAGAGGGACCACGCACCAAAGAGGTGTCCCTCTCCAGAGAGCACCACAAGACAATCATAAATCTGTTCTGCAAACCTCTTACCACAAAAACTGCTTAGGACAGACTTCAGCCAGAGAGCTAGACAATTTGGGATAAAGCAACAGAGAAGGAAAAAGACAGCGCCTGAGTGGCGCCTGGGAGGAGGTGGGGACCTCAGGAATTAAATCACCCCCTCCTCCAAGGTTCACCCCTGAGCTTTGTTAAATGGTTGCTACAATACCACGAGGATACTGACCGAAGCTGAGAGCACGCTAGATGGCAGCAAGGAGCAGACAACTTGGCAGAACACGTGCGTGCAGAGCAACTTTCTGTTCCCACTGGGTCACCTACAAACTCCCTTACAATTCTGACACTTGTGGCCTAGTGGAGTCCTGCTGGCTCTCCCAACCCAGTGATTACAGCAACTCCGTAACAACGAGAAGAAACAAAGCAAGTTTCAGATGAAGATGTCATTATTCAGCTTTTATTTTTCAAAACTAAAAGCAAATAGAGGTTAGGTGACATGGTTTCCACTACTACTCCCAGTAGCTATATTCTTTCTCTTCCCTCCTCAAAACCGGTTCTGTTTTAGACTGCTCCAGTATAAGAGCAGGATTTCACTGCAGGATCAGGAGATGCTGAAAGTTTATTGGGAAATCCAAGTACGACAGAGCAGCCATTTAATAGTTCAGCCATTTCTTAAACTGATTTTGCAAGTAATTGGCAGTTCCAGTACTACTGGGATCTACCTGCTATTTGCCAACATAGCGTTAGCACGTGCCCAGTTGTGACGTGGAGCCAATACAGACAAGGAGTCAAACACCAGAGCAGAGACGGATCTGCCCACCCACTTTGTCAACCGTGAAAGACAAATTGTAACTTACCGCGCCTCATGGCTTCCTGTTTCTGTACAGATTCTTCCTGCTTCCTCAGGTTCTCCTCGTTAGCGAGTTGCTGGAAGCAGAGGTGACAGCAGAAGATGCATTAAAGTGGTAAGGACCCGGTCACTAGGTATTTATGTAAGTTTAAGTGTATTAATTGCTATCAAGAAGCTGGTGCTTAGGCTGAAGTGCAAATCTTTTTCTCCCCATCTCTCAGACTGACATTCATAGTCCCATGTTCTTAGCCACTTGGTCCTAAGTCCTGATCTTTGATTTGTCTGGCCAAAAACACTGATGCCAAGTGAGTAGTATGGATGAGAGCAACAGTGTCTAGCATTAGCTATCCAGCCAGCATGATAAGGCACATTTCCAGACCTTTGACGAAAGAAACCTGCTATTCAGTTCCCAGCTGGGTTAGAGCAGGAAGCTACCGTACCTGCTGTCGCATCTGTTCATCATAGCGCTGCCTTGCCAGTTTGTCCTGGTACTGGGCTCGCTGAAAAAAAATATAGTAGAATAAAAAGGTTAGGCACTTAAAAGAACCTAGTCCCAAGGGCAATAATATCTGGAACATGCAGGGGAAAAAAAATAAAGCATACACAAAGGCAAAAAAAAAAAAAAACGGTGTAAAAAAAATGGATGGGAAAAGTTTGGGACAAGTTTGCTCAGCCAGCTCCATAAACTCCTCTATGCTGAGAAGTCTAGCAGTCTGACCTCATTTTAAGGTGTCACAGGTACAGAAATGAAGAACAAGTGTTCTCTGGCCCAGAAAGGGACACTTACTTACTAGGATAAACATGCTTTCATGTTTTAAAACAGAGTACCCAGACTGGCGGCTGCAAGCAATGGAAGTGTCAAGATACACACTGCCTGTCAGATAAGCTCTGTTCCTGATCCTTTTTCTTGTTAGCTTCTCTCATCAGTTTTCCACTGCAAATACATCTACATCATCTAAACTCAACAGAAGTCATCTGAGTGCCCCAGTCCCCCAACGAGGACTGCACAGTGGGTGATATTATTCTCCACTCCAAGAGACACCAGAACAGCTTGCAAGTTACCTCCTCAATAACTTTAGTTGAAAGCATGGCACTTCAGAAACAGATCACAATCAAGTTAGCTTTGACTTCAGGCAATGCCCTGTGAACTGCAAGAATTCAAGCGCTAACTCACGAACAGACTGTGAAGCCTGCTTCCCGAGCCGGCCCTGATCAAAGTCTAAACTCCGACGGGATAAAAAGCAACATGTGCCAATCCAGTGGTTCTAGCTCTGTTCCCAAGGTGAATACTCAATTAGAATCAATCCCCTACTTTTCTGTCTTTTCAAAGTAAAAAGCCACCATATGAGAGCTAGAAAAAAAGCTAGCTTACGTTTCCCCCATTTCAGTACTATTGCCACCTCAGTCACTGAAGCTAAAACATAGCAGAAAACCCCTAGGTTGCTCACAAGGCAGCCTCCAGCAGCTCACAGATTTGTATCGCTTCTCCTTAGTTACTTTTTCTGTTCAAAAGATTAAGCTTGGAAGAAACAGAAGCTGCCCGGCTACTTAGAACTGAAATCCAAATAACTTGATACATTTCACTGTCCAGGGTACCAGCGCTCCAGGAGCCCGCAGTCTACAGTGTTATAATGCCACCAGCTCTTAAATACAAAGTGTCTCTCAGGTTGTTCAGCAGCACTTCCCTAGAACTTTCTTCGGGGAATTTCAGAGACTAAACAAGAGCAAGTGCCATCACCTGTCTCTCTGGACGATACTAAGATTTCGGTATCAAAAGTGCAAGTAGACATGGCTGCATTTAACTACACATTAAATTCATCATCACAAAGCCGGGGTAAAAGACAGGCTCAGCTCATGAACGGCCTCCCATTTACAGCCAACTGCCACCCCACCACCATCAAAATGGGCAATTAAAGCAATGTTTCATTTTCCACACAGCAAACACAAACAAGGTTTCTTATCAGTCAGCTTCCTCCCCGCTCCCTTACTGCTTGGTGCTGTTTTGTTTCCTCACTGAGCGTTTTTCGTCTCTCTTCCGCTTGTACCCGTATCTGCTCGTTCTTCAGCTGTTCTATGGCAGCTTCATACTCCTGGTAAGATAAGAAGACAGTTTCACAAACAAGCTCAATACATAACCCCAGAGACAATTATATTTTAAGTCAGAGAATCACAGTGATTCAAAGAATCACAGGATCACAAGCGATGTGTTTGTTATCAGAACGGCACCCTCCAAAACCAACCGGAGAAAATAGAAAGCTAAAGTATGATTGTAAGATTATAAGAATTGTGTAGTTTGCTATTTAGTGATTAAATATAACTTTACCTCCTGAAAAAAATGAAAAATCATTATAAAGCACGTGCAAGTCTCTCTTTTAACCAGCTACTCTACAATTCCATGCAGAACACCCTCATCACTCCCTAAAACCAGCTGTGATATTGCAGGACTTACAAACCTGCTCCAGACACGCCAGTTACCCAAAGAAGAGGGGAAACGTGCTGGAGAAGGTGCCAATCCCGCTGCATTTCACCTTCCAGCGCTCGTATGTCTCCAACGCAAGCGCTCCCCTTGCCAGAGCTAAACCACAGCCTAAACGATGCGGAATCCTTGGCAGATCGCTAGAAAACGGGGCTCCAGCTGGTGCCAGCCCCCAAACCTGATATTTCCTTGGAAGGGGCCGGCAAGCCCGTGCGCACCTTGAGCTTGGTCTGCTGCTCCAGCTGCAGGGTCTGCTCCTGCATCTGCGCCAGGCTGAGGGCATCCTTCGCGTGGCCTGCAAGAGAGGGCAGGGGCCGTTAGCACCTCCGAGCCCTGCCCCGAGGCCGCCGCCGTCCCCCCCTCCTCCGTTCCCCTTTCCCCCGTCACTCACGGGAGGCGTCCAGCTCCCGCGCCGCCTTGGCCGCCCGCTCCAGGCCCGTGGGGTCGAAGTTGCTCCATTTGTCCTTGGGCGGGTGCCGGTCCCCGGTTCCTCCCCCACCAGCGCCTCCGGTACCCCCCGGGGCTGGAGGCAGGGAGACCCCGGCCGCGTCCCCGCCGCTCCCCCCCGGGGCCGCGCCGCGGTTGAGGCCGAAGAGCCACGACATGGCCGCCTCCGCCTCCTCCTCCTCCTCCTCCTCCGCCCGGCCCCGCCCAACCGGCAGCACCCCGCCGGCCGCCCGCCACGCGCCGCTCCCCGCGCCCGCGCCGCCCCCCGATTGGGCCCGGCGCCGTCGCGCGGGTGACGTCCTCCGGCGGGAAGCCAATCGAAAGCAGGTTCGGGGAGCGGAGGGGAGGGACAAAAGGAGGGGAGGGGGGACTCGGGTGAGGACGGGGCGAGGGGAGGGACAAAGTTAGTAAGGAGGCGTTCCGCCCTAGCAACGGGCGCGTGGCGGCGTTGCCATGGGAGCGGCGCGGCCCTGGGGGCAGCCCCAAAATGGCGGCGGGGGGGGCATGGAGAAGGGAGAAAGAAGAATGGGAAAAGAAACAGAATCAAAGAATCATTAGGGTTGGAAAAGACCTTCAAGATCATCTGGTCCAACCATCATCCTACTAACCAATGTCACCCACCAAACCATGTCCCCA
Source organism: Heteronetta atricapilla (assembly GCA_011075105.1). Classification (NCBI taxonomy): domain Eukaryota; kingdom Metazoa; phylum Chordata; class Aves; order Anseriformes; family Anatidae; genus Heteronetta; species Heteronetta atricapilla. The sequence goes on from CM021751.1 coordinate 2,745,410, forward strand.
AGCACCACGTCCAACCTCTCCTTGAACACCTTCAGGGATGGTGACTCCACCACCTGCCTTGGCAACCTGTCTTAATGCTTGACTGCTCTTTCTGAGAATGTCTCCTCATTTCCAACCTGAACCTCCCCTGGCACAACTTGAGGCCATTCCCTCTAGTCCTGTCGCTAGTTATCTGCGAGAAGAGCCAACCCCCAGCTCCCACACCTTCCTTTCAGGTGGCTGGAGAGTGCAATAAGGTCTCCCCTGAGCCTCCTCTTCTCCAGACTAAAAGCTGCCCCTTCCACCATGAGTCTGCCAGAACAAGGAAATGTGGCCAGGCAGCCAGGGCTTGCAGCCAGCATGTGCCTACTAACCAGGACGGAAGTCAGCATCCATCAAACTCCAACAGCATTGCAAACACACCCACCTAGTTTCTCTAGAAATAACAAATCCATGATGGAGATGGCATTAATCAGCCCCAGGAGATGCCTTGTTGCTGAAGGTCGTCCTTTCTTTTCAATGCAGCAGACTGCTTTATTCATTTATCCTTCTGCTGAACCAGGAAAAAGAATCTATGTGCTTGTGGCTGATATAGAGGTGTATCTTACTTTGCAGAAACTGATCCTAATCAAATTGTAATGTTTGTAATGAACATGAGAGGAACAGAAAATGGGAGGAAGAGGAAAAAGCAATGAAAGTAGCTGTAAAAATCAGAAACACATAAAGCTCACGTGTAAAGTCCTGGCTCACGTGTAAAGTCCTGAAGTCTGAGGTAGTGTGAAATACAGAATACAGCCTAGGTCATCTTCAACCTCAATGGTTTGTGCTCTCACCCTAGAGAATGTTCAGGTGTCGTACCCACTGTACCAGTACAGACAAGATGCTTAAATAGCCCTAGAAATCACTAGGCTTTAGTTAAAAAATACAAAATAGTTTAACTTACCTGCCCACCTTGGAATTTTCATGCTCATGAGTACTACTAGTTCAGACAAGATTTAAGGGACATTTATTCTTTTGGCTTCTTGTAAAGGAATTTTTATTCATTGAAGCTGAAACATTATTGAGACTGACGTATTTCTGCCTACATATTTCTGACATTTTTTTTGGCAGGGGTGGGGGTGAAGTTCCGTGTAAACCAGGCTATGAAGTCATGGGTGGAATGCTTGTTTTTAAGTCATTTAAAATTGAGATGAATACCAGCTTTTGAACCCATACCTCTCCTTTGAACAAAAGCTACACTTAAGCAATTTGTCCTTACTGCCATCAAGAACAATGGAATCATTCAATAGCTCTTGTATTTTATATTTAATTGACTATCTTCAAAAGGGTGTGTTACAATTGGGGGAATCTGAATGTATTAGTAAGCTATGCAGGGAGCTGTGCAAAATTAAACAATCTCTGTCCTACAGCAAGATTGAACAAGATACCTTATTGCATGAGAGTTTCCAGAGGCTTTATCTTTCCCTCAGCACAGTCTCTATTAAGATTAATCAGTCACAAATACACATTCCAAAGGAAAACACAAATCATAAGAAATCTTCGTATCGAGTTAATGAATGACTCATCCCCCTCCCATCCCTTCCTCCTGTGCAAGGAGACAGCCCAAGGCAAATGTTCCATAAACCTGGACGTGACAAGTTCAGAGCTCAGTGACAAAGTTCCCCTCAGCTCCAAAAGGAACTCTTTTTAAAGAGTCCATAAGCAGAACTATGGAGGGTTTGCAGGGTGGAATGACAGTGCATTGAGGCTCTCTCTCCAAGCATGGCTTTACAAAAGTGTTCTGTGTGGAGAACAAATAAGCAATAAATTTAAAACAGAGCAAGCATTACCAAGGGAAGGTGTTCCCACTGGTGCTGGTTTTGGTTACCAGAGGAGTAGCTATATTTCTTTATAGCCATAAGCCCTGAATTTAGGAACTGTGCTTCTCAAATGGCTTTGTCACTAATTACTGAAATTGTCTTTTTTTTTTTTTTCTTTCTTCCAACTCCCCTATTTGAGAAGTAGCTTAGTGACAGCCAATTCAAGCATGGCGCTTGGGAAAAAAAAAATTAAAAAAAAAGAAAGAAAAAAAAAAGAGTCAGATCCATTCTTCTCCTATAAAAACCTGAATTCTAAATGCAGCTAAAGCTTAGCACCAAGTAGGAGCCCAGGACAAGACAATTTAAAGATGTTTTAGGAGTCTTCAGAGCACGGAGGACAGAGCCTGGAATGACAGTGCTGGAGACTTACAGCCCCTAATTAGCCATAGAACAGGGTAATTAATCTCAATATAGCTGCTCTGATGGCAAGACTCATACCTAACTGGATGCAACTGATTGCAGGTATGCCACAGTAATTCGGTGGTCACAATCCAGGCAGTAGTACCCTGTTGTGTTGTTTAGAGGTGTGTGTTTGAATGAGAAACCAAAATAACTGCTTTAAATGGCCTTACAGTCTGGCCTTTCTGGACTCACTGCTGCTCCTTGAGCTCAGCTGAGGGCTGAAAGTTTTGGATTAGAGTAGCCCACTGGGGAAGCAAATTCCCAAGTTTTCTGAGTTTTATGCTCTCTCAGGCTGATCCCAAAGCAAATGACTTGGGAGAACTGAATCCTTCAAAGTCCAGCTGGGATCTGTGAGTTACTGCAGCAGATGAACTTAGCACCAGCACCAGTGTTGATGAGACTCAAGAATTCAGCAGGCAGATGTGAACAAACTTTTCTCCTAGAGCACTCATCGGCAGTACTTGTCAGCCCTGGCCTGGCATGGTTCTTTTGTTCCATTCCTCAGAGTTCACCGACCAAGTTCTGCCAGAAAACAAAGACCCACTGGAAAAACTAGATTATTCTTGCACTTTGTAGAAGGCAGGTCCTTTATAAAGTGTTTCCATGTCCTGGCCACAGACCAAGTGGGTTAATAACCTCTTTTCTTCCTCTTCTCAGATATCCTGGTGGCTTTGACCAGGTCTCCTCTGTGTACTGTACATTCTCTGTACATGTTATTCTTTCTCCTAGTGCTTTCACCTTCCATCCCTGAGATGCTATACTTTTGGGATGCCTAATTTGCAATACCTATTGAATACAATGAATGAGTTGGAGGAAAGCTGCTCTTTGCCAATATCAATGGCTATTGACAGTTTGTAATCTCTCTCTGAGTGCAGGTGCCCAGAATAAAAGGCCAGTGCAGTAAACAGCTGTGTCTTGAACATGCTCATAGGCTGCAAAAATACAACTGTATCAACATTTAATAAATAGAGAATAGGAAATAAGAAAGCAATAGTGAGGATTCATCGGGTTGCTTTTGTTTGTTGCTTGTCAGGCATGTTTTTGTACAAGAGAGGGTACAGATTTGGCATCTAGCAGTTGGATTGTTGGTTCCATTCAGCCAAACCAGATCTTTAAGCTTTGCAAGAACTTGACATAGGACAGCCTTAGGCGTGACAACCAGGACAGCTCAACTGACAGTGCAGGCTGGGAAATGATCTGTGAGCTTTCTGGCTTCCTCTGCAGACCCTTCCATTTCATCCAAGTCTTTGTCCAAACGAGATCCCTTGCTCTGCAGGGGATCAGTTCACTCTCAGGACTGTCATGCTCTCTGTCTGTGCCTATATCCTTGGGCTTCTGTAGCTGGGAAGAACACAAAAAGCACAACGTCAGCTTCATCTACCCATTCTCCAAATCAGACTGAGTCAGAGACCAGATGACCCTGTGGTCATCATCACCATTGCTCTGACCTCTTATTGGGAAAAAAAAAAAAAAAAAAAAAAAAAAAAAAAAAAAAGTGCTTCTGCCCTGGCAGACAGCTGCTTCTTAGCTCGTACTTCAGCCTCTTGAAAAACCTTTTGTGTTTCATCATAGTTAAGAGGCTTCTGGGTAGCGGAAGGAGGAAGGCAGATAGATGCCTTGTGCCTAAGTGGCTGTGTTTAGTAGTTAGCTTGTCCCTACTGTGTTGAAAAGTGAAGGGTAGCCAAGAGTTCAAAAGCCTAAAACTGCACTTCAGTGCCCATACCAGCGTTTAGCAGTGCCTCTGTCACTCCAAATCTGCAGCGAGTCCCCGCACGCTTTTCCTCCTGCCTGCAAACACGATGCCACTAGGAGGAGTAGTGCTCTTAGAAAAGGGGGAAAGAGCCCAGCTTTGGGCAATGCCCTCGGGGGTGGTAGCTGTGAAGAAGCCCTGTTGACAAGCTGGCTGATGAGCACAGGGTTTTTCAGCCACCAGTGCTCCTCTGGGTTGGACCTCCACCGCCTGAGTCCCCTTCAGGATGCTTTCCCCTGGCAAAAGGGTCCCAGGATCCTCCTTTGCACCCCGACTCACCTGGCTGCATGCGCACCACGCGGCACAGCCCCTTGCCTGGCTGGTTTTTGTACATGGGCTTCACGCACACTTTGTTGGTGGTGCCTGAAGGCAGGTCGGTGAGGAGCACACTGTGGATCTGTGGCGACACGCTGATGAGGGACGAAGGGCCGGTTTGCCGCCGGCACCTGACTCGGTAACCCAGGACCTTCCCGTCAGCGGCGTCCCAGGAGGCTTTCAGGGTGTTGGAGCCCATGTCTTCAAAACGAAGGTGCCTTACTTTGTAGCCCTCTGCAAAAAGAAGCTCCATGTTATGGCGTGACATTTGTACAGAGCAGTCCTCACTGCTTGGCTCCGGGCTGCTCCTGAGGGGACTGCTGAGAAGGGGCGGCCAGCCAGCCTGGGCTTCTCATCCCTCTACGTCTCCACATCGGAGAACCTCAGCCCAATCAGTCCTTAACTTGTGGTACCAGCCCAAAATCCTTCTGTTGGCACTGTCAGGTACTTGCTGGCGCCCTCCCGCCTGCCTCCCTTTCAGCAGCGAGCGCTGCTCACTCACCTTCCTGAGTGCACGCTTTAGCTGACAGGGATTTCTCCTTTCCTGACCTGTAGATTGCAGTCACCGTCACCAGGTAGGTGGTGTTGGGTGCCAGGTTCTCCACCACAGTGCTGTTTCGCTTGCCATCCACCTCCAGCAGCTGCGCCGAGTCCCCAGGGAGCGGCCCATACAGGATCTGGTAGGCGGCCACGCTGTCCGGTGTAGGAGCCCAGCTGACCTGGAAGCTGTGTGGACTGGACTCCGAGATGAGAACCTGAGCAGGAGTGATTTCCTCTGCAAGCAGAGCAAAAAGACGGGAATGAGTACATAACTCATGGCATCGGGGTGCTCTCAGAGGAGTACAATTGACTTGCAGCTTGTTTTGCTTCCAGGAGGTGGAAGAACTACCCAGAAAGTGGATGTTCGGAGTCAGCCAGGTCAGCACACGCCAGCTCAGCCCTAAGGAAATGGTTTCTCCAGCTGTGCAGCATAGAGAGGGCACAAACACACAGCCCAAACTGCTCTTGCATGCAGAAAATGAGTATTTGATGCAAGTCCATCTTGACTTTGTCTCCTCGCTCAGATTTTCAGCGTGCCACTTTTTAAAATGCTGCTATAAATCTGAGTTAAAATCAGGTGCTGCCCCAAGCCTTCCCTCTCACGCAGGGATGCCCCAGCAGTGGTCACCCCAGCCTAGAGAAGCATCTGCTTCCAGAGCACTGCCCTCCTCTATCTGAAACCGCATCTCCTGCCTTCCTCCCCCAGGACAACAGGCTCTGCTTTCTTCCAATCCACACATTTTAAGGTTGGAAGGGCATCTCCTGACCATCACATGTTGTCACCTCTTCTGAGCAGGGCAGAACATGTCTCTAAGCAAAGAATGAGCTGAGTGCCAGCAAAAAGACACCTTCTCTTCATTCTGGTCTGGCCAGGCTGCAACCATCTGCCTCCCCCAGGCAGACCAGGAGGCTGCAGGATGCGGAGCAGGGGCTGTCCTCCTGGCTTTCTTTACATCCGTGAGGCTCAGCACAGCAGAGCCTCCCCCCTTGGCCACGACTGAGCGCGTTTTACCTGCCAGGGTGGTGACCCTTGTTGTCTGGGGAGGGAAGTAGTGGACGTTGGATTCAGGAACAAGTGCCACCTCATAAGTGGTTTCTGGTGCGAGGTTGCTCAGTGTGAAGCTGGTGTGAGCCCCAGACAGTTGCGTTGTCCTCTTGCCTGCCAGATTGATTGTCGGGGCGTACTCTAGGGTGTAGTAGCCAGTTTCTTGGGAGAGGAGTTTGGGCCACATCAGACGGAAGCTGCTTGAGGTGATATCCACTGCATGGAGCCGATTGGCTTGGATAACATCTGGGAGAGGAGGAGAAGCAAGAAAACACTGATGACATTTATATACAGAATATGGCACACCACATGTACAGGCTGTTTTGACAAGAGATGGGACCCACAGGGACACTGGATGACAGCAGAGTCACTGAGGTGCAGCTGAGCCCCTTGACAGCAAGTCAGTGAGTCAGCCTCTGAAAGGTTCAGGAGCACAAACCCAAATCCTCGAAGCCAAGCACAAAGCTTCAAAAACATAAAGCAAATGGAAACTGAGGTGGCAACGCTTGGATTTTTACCCCACTCCTCCGCCTTGGACAAGACCTTGAAGAACAAAGCCCCTCCTAGTGAACCCAAACCCCCAAATCTCATCACGCAATGACCCTGAGGCCAGGAGGAAGGGGCAGCAGCCTGGGACCATCCAGCACTTGCTGAGTTCATCCTGGGTGTAGTTTCTCCCCACGGCGTCTCACAGAGCTCCGTTGTTCTGTGACATTCAGCGGTCAGAGACGCTCTTGTGCTCGCCCCTCTCCGCCCCTGCACGCAGGCGTCTCTCCAGGGCCGGTGATACCTTTGTGCTCTGAACCCCCCGTGCCAGGCGTGGGCAGCTCTGCCAGAGCCCCACGCTTCTCCCAGACCCCTCTGCCACCCGAGCCTTCAGCCACGCTCAGTGTCCTGAGCCCGCCCTGGGCAGAATCCCCCTGCTCCCTGCCCAGGGTGGGCAGAAACACCCAGGATTTTGCCTCTAGCTCTGGGGAAATGGCAAAGGGAGACAGAAAGCAGCTTGATCTTTTAAAGCAACTTGAGCCTTTAAGAAGTGCATTTGCTCTGAGCAGTCTCACTCCTGAAACCTTTTTATGGCACCCTCCAGCTCCAGCCCAAACACTTTACAGAGTAATGCAGGTAGCCCTCACCGGCTGCCCATCACATGGGGGCACAAAAATCTGCCCCAGACCTGCAGGAGAACAGCAGGTAGCCACTGTCCAGGCTGGGATAAGACCAGCTCTCCTCCTCCGATCTGCTGGCATCCCCACAGGCTCCAAGCACCGAGCGAAGCAGCCTCATTTTTTAGCTCTGAGCTGTTGCTTGGCTCTGGGGGAGGCAGGAGCGCTCCCCTCCACTGTGCCCCTGCCAGCAGCGGGAGGAGGCAGCACCACGGACCTGGGGCTCCGCAGCCTCCTGCGAGCCCCACGACTGCCAGGGGCCAAGCCACGGAGGAACCGGGAACAGAGGAAAGGTCCAGGTGCCAAAAACCTTGCCAAAAGCTGCAGGAATGGAAATGAACGAGCTTGGAGGCAGGGCGCAGGGATGCTGCGAATAAATCAGGAGGATTAAAGTGGTGGGGTGCAGCACCTGAGGGACATGCTGCAGGCAGCCCAAGCACCGGCTCAGCCTCCTGTGGCCAGATTACGGATGCCCTGACCATTAAAGAGGGCCATCAGCCCCAGAAAACAGATGCCCGTGGTTTCCTTCTAGCCCCTCCACGTGGCTGGGAAGAAGCAGAGTGTTATCCTTTGGTGTTGGACCCAGGCAGTGCCCTCCTAGGAGCGCTCGGGGACAGCTTGGACCCACTTGCCTCCCACCCATGCTGACTCACACAGGATGAGCGTGGACACAGAATCACCTCTCCACGGCCGCAAGCTTGCTGGCATCCCATGAATGCTGGCAGGTCAAGATTAGACTTGCTGGAACGCTGCTGATTTTATGATGTGTGCAAGGAATACAGGCAGGCAGCAGATGAACCCCTTCCACCCTGGATCCACGATCCCCTCTGCAGAACTTCAGCTGGGTCTTGGGACAAACCACCTCTGCTTTGTGCTTTATTCCCCTGCTTTGATATGGAAGGGGTGATATGTTTCAGACCAGAAATCTCCACGGGAAGTGGCTGATGCCTTGTGGCTGCTGGGCAGGTGGGCTCCTGCAGGACTGGGCTCACCAGATGGTGCCAGGGGATGAAACAAGACAGCGGTTGTTGGCTCAGCTGGCTGAGAGAAGAGCAAGTGGATGCTAGCACAGAACCTGATGTTACCCCAAAGGAACGCCTTGCTTCCACAATATGCACAGGTCCAGAAGCAGGAGGGGTGGTGATGAAGGCTGCCTCCTCCAGGAAGGGGCAAGCCATGTGTGGTTTTATTAAGGCTAACTCAGGTGATGTTACCAATGCCTTAAAGCCCCAGCCCCTGGGTTCTCTTGGGAATTTCACCTTCCATGAAAATCCCAGACTAGTAGGTTTTAGACCTGGTAGATGCCAAGAATGTTGCCCTCAGGCACAATAAAGTATTTATTAGCTTTGCAGATCTTATGATCTTCAAGACAATCTTGTGCTGCAGTGATACACAGAGGATCTCTCCTTTAATGGTGCTATTTTATACCGTTGGGATTTGGGATGCACGAGAAGCTGAAACACTTGAAAGGAAACATCCTGGGGGTTGTGTGGTAGAGCAGAAGGACTGCTGGTACGGCCCCATGGGACAGAGGTGGGTGGCTGGAAGGGAACGTGGTCCCTGGATGTGATTTGCTAAATGGCACGGGCTGGAAATGGGAAGAAATTGCGACAGAGGGAGGGTTCTGCAGAAAGGGTTACTTGGACACACCACAGCCAGCTCTGATGGACTCACACAGCAGAAGCCAAGTGGGGAATTAAAACAGGATCTCCAACGGGGAAGAGAGCCTCCATAAAATGAATGGAAAGTCTGCAAAGTCCTAGTAACCCGCTCAGCTTTCCAAACAAACCCGGAGGCATCTGGGAGGCTGAGGCAGAGCCCCTGCTTTGCCATCACAGGCGCTCCCACCGCGAGGGCACTCGAGCTGCGCGGAGGACATGCATCACGCAGCGCAGCACACGGCATTCCTGCTGGCTCATCTCTTGGCCCAGGTCCTGGCTTTGGGTCTCCTTAGACAGTTCCCTAGCTGTTTTAAAACACAGGGCTGCTGAAAAAGCAGCTCTGCTGCCTGATCTTGCTCTCTGCACAGCCACAGCCATACTAGCAGCAGAGAGCAGCTGCCCTGCTGAGCCCAGCAAGCTGGGCTGGGAGTTTCTGCGCTGGTCTGTACATCTGGCAGATGCAGAACACGTTACAACAGGGGATTTAAGGAGCAAAAACATTCCTGTGCTACAGTCGTAATGCTGATAGCAACAACCATCATCCCTAATTGCTGGTGGTGAAGGAGCAGCGACTGCCAGCCACTTGTAGGCAGGGGCTGGGTGCTTTGCTGCGTGCCAGCACCGTGCCTGCACACGAGGGTTGCGGGCAGGGCCAAACCCTCCCCAGGCACACAGCTTCCATTTGGGGCGTGCAGTGCATAAACCTGCTTCTGTGGATCAGGACTGCTGGTCTGGGGGGGCTGTCACATCGCCCGCCCCTGCTGCAGACTCCCAGAGAGCACAGCCCAGCCCTGCCGTACCTAGCATAGCGTCCCGAAGCTCCTTTGTGATGATGGCCAGGTCATCCACGTCCACAAAGTGCAGGTGCTTCTCGGGAGGCTGGCTGGCAGCAGCAGAGAGCTCCAGGTAATTCCCCCGCCCGGTGCTGACGATGAACACCGTCACCCCCATGTCCTTCAGGAGCTGCATGGGTTCGGAGATGTCATCGGTGGAGAAACCATCCGTCACCCAAACCAGAACCTTGGGCACGTCCGGCCGGGCACCGGCCTCGTTGCTGAAGAACTTCTCCTTGGCGTAGGAGAGCGCTTGGCCCGTGTTGGTGTCGCCCATGAGCTGCTGGGTGTCGTGGATGGCTTGCTGCACCGCCTCATACGACTGGTGCCGGTCGAAGGGGAACTCCATGGTGGGGGTGGTGCTGATGTGGATGATGCTGGTCTGCACGTCGCGGGGGCCAAAGGTGAAAGGCTGCAGGAGGTCCGACATGAATTCCTTCACCTTGGAAAACTCGTAGTAGGAGACGCTGCCAGAGCTGTCCAGCAAGAAGAGGATATCTCCCTCCGAGTTGGAGATGGAGGGCTGGGCACCTGGCAAGGGAAGAGAAAGGGAGGGTTATTTTTTGTTGTTGTTTTTCTCACATCCAGTGAGAGGGCTCCTGGGTTTTATTCCCAGCCCTGCTGCCAACTGCCTGAGAACTTCTCACCCCATCTCCTGGGTGGCTTTGCTTGGACTCATCTCTCTGACCACAGCTGGGCTTTGCCGAAGCCTTTGAGATGCTCTGAAGCATTACTTGGGGGTTTGCCTGTGGCCATGCACAAATTAAATTCTCTCAGCACCTTTTGTTTTAAAGTTTGTTACCAAAAAAGCTGTTGTGATCAAAAAACTGGCTCCCGAGTCCTCTGAGGTCCAAAAACCTGCCTTTGCCCTGGATCGATCATGGTTCAGAGGGAAGGGTGAAGATGCACCAAGCTGTGGCGGTGCTCTCCAGGAGCAGGGAGGGAAGTATTGGCTCCATGCTCTCCTGGCTTCATTGCCAAGTTTGTTTTAAAATCATATTTAGAGGCAGGAAATCAAGCACAGGAGCCAGAGTAGAGTCAAAAGCAAACCCATGAGCCCAGCTCCTGCAAGAAAGAAATGCTTCTAAGCTCTGAGCTGCTCCTGCCTGTGCTGTCACCTCTCGTCACTCAACACAGGCTGCTCTCAAGCACTTTCTGCTCCGAGATGGATGCGGCCACGTTCCTGGAACTGGGATCATCCCACATCAGCCCGGGCCAAGAGGTCACCCGTGCCCCGTGCCAGGGATCCCCGAGGCCGGCCAGGGCTGTGGGCGAAGGTGCAGCAGCCCCGGGGGAAGGAGCGAATGGCTGGTCCCAAGGAGGAGAGCGACTGCCGAGGTCGTGGGCCTGCATCTCCCAGCTTAGGGCCATGGCAGTGTCTGGAAGAAAAGTGAGCCATATTTGGAAACGAAAGAAGTGATAAAGAGAGTTAATGAGAAAAACTGCTGGCTCTGCTCTCCCAAGAGAGATGGCCGGTTCTCCAAACTGACTGCAGCTCAGTTCAAAGGCTGTGGTCCACACAAGCCTGGCAGAAAAATCCCTGATTTAAGCCAATGTTGGCAGGACGGGGCTCTCCCTCCTCCTCACATCATTCGTGCCACACCTTCCCTCGCCCCTCCGAACACACCTGCCTGCCCTCCCCTGCTGCACCCCTACACCAGGGGCTCTGGAAGGTGGCTGGGAAGGGGCTGTATGGCTGTATGGCCCCCTTGGTGCAGAAGCGTGCCCCATGGCAAGAAGAGCAAGCTATGAGGGTGTGGCCCTCTCCATCTGACCCATTTTCTTACCATTTCAATTAAAACCCTGTGTGGAAGCACGGACACGCAGAGGACTCCTTCTCCTGCTCTTGGAGCTTGAGAGAATTTCAGCAGCTGGAATACCAGCAAGGAATTTGGAATCCTTTTAAGCACCACCCTGCTTTCTGATGGCTTTCGAGGTACAAGAAGAGAGTAAAAGCCTTGGACCAGTGATTCCTGCCAGCCCGTTTGGGCTCCTCCATCAGGGAAGGGATGGGGAATGTGGGGTGGCCGAGCGATGCAGGCTCTGGGCACAATGGCTAGGCACTGGAGCCACGCGTGGGAGCCAAAACCACAGGGCAGCAGAGAGCTGGATGGAAAGGCTCCCGAGAAATTAATTGCTCCGAGGAGACGGCTCGTGCAAATAGCTCTGCCCCTGCAGAGAGACACGCCAAGGCAGGCCCAGAGACAGCCACGAGGAGCCAGGGTGCTGAGCCCCTCCAGGGGAACATGCCAAGGAGCCGCCACAAGACAGAAAACCCAGGGCAGGGGGGAAAGAGAGGGCAGAGAAGTGGCTCAGGCTTGGGCCACGGGGGGCTAGGTCCTCTTGGCCCATGCTGTCTACAGATGTGCAGCCAGGACGTGGGTGCCCCTTGCTGCTACGGAGAGCAGGGCAGCCCAGGAACAGGTCCCTCGGCTCGCCTCTGCGTGAGGTGCTGGCTGCGAGTGCAGACCCATACCAGAGCCATGACAAAACAACTGGAGGAATCAGGTGGAGCCTCCAGAAATGGAGAGAGCGTCAAAGTTACTCGGAGGTGACTAAGCGGGAGATGCCAGGAGGAGGCAGAAGTGGATGGCGGCCAGCTCTGCGTGACCCAGCACGACTCAGCCCCGTGCTGCAGACACACGCCCAGCAGCCTGGCACTCGGAGCGGAGCAGAAAATAAAATCGAGGGCCAGCCAGCTTTCCCTCCGGCCCATGGAAAGCAGCGATGTGTGTCTGTCGCATCACCTGGGGGCTCCAGGTCCCTCCCGCGGGCTCCTCCAGCTCCTGCCTCCCCAGGGCAGCAGCGGCTCTGCTCCGAGCTCCTGGCTGCACGAAGCACAGGCACGAAGCCACAGCCCTCTGCTTCCCCCTCCGCTGGAAGAGGTACAAGCCACTGACTTGGCTGGTAAGATGCATCGAGAAACATTGGCAAGGCGATTGCCTCTTCCCAGCAAGAAATCTTCTGTCTCTGTTTCTCCCCTCTGCTCCCCACTACTCTGAGCGGGGCCGTTTGTTTCCTGAGTGTTGCAACAAGCAGCTGGGAAGGCGGCTGGCCCTGGCAGGGCAGCGATCGGTGGCTAAAGGACATCGCTCACCAGTGGAAAACAAGGTCACGTGCAGCAGCACATGCGAGGGGAGCTAGGGGTGCACCCCTCGGTGTGCCAGAATGACCCCCAGAGGGGACACACAGGGGTGACAAACCCCACAGAGCACCTGCTAAGGGAGGAGAACCCCGAAGGAGAGTCAAGAGCCAAGCTGCTGTCAAATGGCACTCGAGCGTGCCCCACAGCTCCGGGGCGCTGGGAGAGGCAGGTGTAATTCAGCATCCTGTGCACGCTGGTCTGCCCCGTCGGGGCTGGAAATAGCTGCGTGGGCTAGGAAGCTACACAGGGAGAGCTGCAGCTTGACACCACCGGGTCCCGCCGGGGGGGTGGGAAGCATGGGTTGGCAGCAAATAGTTACCAAAGGCAAGTTGTGCCGGTGGGCAGGGTGGTATTTTGGGAGCTGTCTGTGCGGATGGGCTGTGATCAGGCCAACACCATCACAGCCACTTCAGCCATGAATAAGGTGGAATGAAATTCCTCCCCGACGGATTTGGTCGGGAGAAAGGGTCCCCCCAAAAATCTGGGTAAAGTCCCACTGCAGGGATGCAGGGAAGTGACTGGGCACAGCACCTTCCGTCCCTTTGGTCTCGCCTTTCAGTTCCCCTGTCCTCCTTGTTGTTCGTTGTCCTCCCTCCAACACAAACATCTCCCCCATGCCAGAGGTGGGGCGGCGGGGATTTGTTACCAGCAAATCCCTGCCTTACGCAAGCAGCTGCTGTTTTCGAGCCGTCTCCTTGCTTTTCAGCAAAAGAGGATCGGCTGCTTGGCTGGACTCCAAAGGGAGATTCCCCACTTTTGTGGGGTTTGGGGTTAACGGACACCCACTGGAACCTCCCTGCCTCCTACAACATCAGCCTGCGCTCCGAGGAGTGAGGAATTACTGCAGGGCCCATGCTACCACTTCTGCTGAGCAAAGGAGAAGCTTAGGAAACAGCAGGAAAAGCCTGGCAGCATCCTTTTGTCACCCTCCAGCTGGCACCTGGTGGATTGGCAGCCGTGCAAAGGAGGGTTTTGAAGGGGTCGATAAGGAAGCAAAATGTGGAGTCCCGCTGCTGCCTATTGCAAGGTTTGGCTTTTCCAGGAGGAAAACAGCCAGACTTGTGCGTCCTGCACCGAGATGCTGACAGGAGACATCCGCTCCAAGAGCTCCCCGTGCTCTCAGCCGGGACCTGAAGGCATGCCACGTGCCTGATTTGCGTGGGACTCGCAACGCGCAGAGCAAAAAGGGATCAACAGCCAAAAAAGATCGCGTCCTGTCTCGGTTAACTATGTTTTAAATTCCACATTTGTCTTCCCTTCTTACTCTCTGGCCACACAAAGCAACAACGTTTTGCTTCAAGTGGAGCTGAGCACAGAGGCCGAGGAGCACGGCCCGTGCCTTCCCTTGGGAGGAGCGCTGGGGAGCGGTGTCCGTGGCTCTTTCTGTCCCCACCATGCCACTACGGCTGCTTTGCGGCCTGTTTCTGCACGCGGTCGAAGTGTACAACCCTTTTCTGCCAGGTGCCAATGGCTGCATGTGGCAGAGGGGGATGCTGGCATTTTTTTCTGCTGGTACAAGCCCAAGGTGGCCGGTTATGGCAGCCCACGTTTCGCTTGCCCAAGCCAGGGGGATTTACACTGATCTGAATCTGGACCCAGATGGGCAAGTGGTGGAGCTGGCCATGCATTGCTCTGCCTTGCACTCAGTAGCCATCTCCCTACAAAAGCCAGCCATCCTGACCACGTAGCACCCCTGGCCACCCAGCGCCATCCTCTCTTTGTCCCCTGCAGCTAATAAAGCCACCAAGACCCCAGGAAACAGAGTTAGGGCCGTGCATCCTCGTGGCTCCAATGGTTCCTCTCATCGCACGATGACGGCACACCACAGCAGCTCCAGACAAGAGCCAGGCCATGCCCAGGAGCCCCGCCAGCCCGGCTGTTTGCTCAGGGTTGCTTTTGAGAGCAGCCCAGGAGGCCCCCAGGTGAAAACCGCAGGGAGCAGGCACCCTGCCCACCGGCAGGTTCCTTTTCTCTATGGACACCCAGCAGTTGGTGAGCCAAAAGCAGGCTGTCGGTGACACATCTGGAGCAAGGCACAGCCCCTCAGGAATGTCACGGCTTGCTTTGTCACCTGCCCTGAGGTTTTAGCCTGGTTTGTAGCCTGGGCTGGGGAGTGACGGTAGGGATGACTGCTGCCTGGGCAGACACGGAGCACTGTGAGCACGCCAGAGGCAGCAGCACGATTCCTGCAGCAGCCTGCATCTCCAGACCCCAGCATGTGTCACCCACGGACAGAATCCAGCCCCTGTAACGGGATTCAAGCCACAGCCCCGGGCCGGTCTGCGCACCAGGTGAGGAAACAGCCCCCAGCAGTGGGGGCTGCTGCCTGGGGCTGAGGGTCTGGCCCGCAGACCAGCAGCTCACGGCTCCTTTCACACTGGATCACACTTCCCAGGTACAAATTCCAGGGGAAACCAGGTGCAGCCAGCAACAGCCCGGAGCAGCCCCAGCCACACCAGTGGGGCTGAGCAGTCCCTGCGCAGCACTGCCCAGGGACATGACATTCATCTCCTGCATGCCCCACGCCCTGCTGTCAGGTCAGTGACACCGACCCACAATCATTGCCCTGAGAAGCAGTCAACAGAAAGCACTGTAAGGAGGAAACACCAAGATTAAGTCACAGAGACTAGGTGGAGAGCAACAGGAGGGGTAAAGGATCAGTCCCTGCTTTCACTTCTCTTACTCGGGGTACCCCCTGCGTGGGGAGCAGTGGGGTCAGGGCTCTCCACACAACTACACTGAACCCTGCCAGCTTCTGATCCAGCTTCTTTTCCACTGCTGGAAACGAGGGAGGTAAGTTTTCTTTCTAACACGGCGATTTTAGAACAGCTCTCCCTCATTCTGTCCTGGCGCCAGCAAAGCAACCTCCACGTATAAGCACCCAGCTAAAGCAGCAGCATAATTTGGGTTCGGTTTCCACCCAGGAGGGCCTGGGGGCAGCGGTGGGGACGCGGCTCCACGGACACTCACCTCTGCCAGGTGCCTCCTGCCCTGCCACCAGCTGCAGCCACACACCGAGTGCAAGCGCTGCCTCGGCCAACATCGTGAGGGCTGCTCCTCGGGCCAGCTACCTTAAATCCAAAAGCTCGGCTCTGGGGAGGCAGAGGAAAGGCTCAACATCGGTCATATTACGTGCAAGGATCCAGCAGGTCCCGGGGTGCCGCTCGGACGCTGCTCATGCCGAGAGATCCGAACTCTCCTTTATTTTTCTGGGCTGAGGTGCGATCTCCGAGTCTTTTATCCCCCTTCTCCCCTCTCCTCCGGGGCACACACCCCACTTGCTGCCGCGGATGGCTCGCAGGCAGCCTGCGTGCTGCTTGGCTGGGGTGCGAAATCTGCGCCTGCAGATAAACCACCGGCCCTGCGAGACACTGGCAGCGCTCCAGCTGCAAGGGGAAGAAAAAAAAAAAAAAAGGAAAAAGAGAGAGAGGGAGAGACGCTCGGAGAAATCCAAAGCTGCTCTCTCCACTCTGGAATGAGCTAGAAAAAGAAAAAAAAAAAAAGAAAAAAAAAAGAAAAAAAAAACACGTATATAGAGGAAAGAAAAAGTAGCAAGGCTGGGGAGCTCGCCCTGCCCTGGGAATATTGGCTAATCCTTTGGGAGGAGGCAGGAGGAGAGCTGCCCAGGTCCTAGCGCTACCCAGCGCGTCCCAGCCCAAGGCAGCAGCTGAGAGCACGTACCAGAAACCCCACCAGCTTTTACTCGCTCGTTATTTCCCCTAGAAGAGACTCTTGCCAATGTACAGAAGTCCTGACCAAACCTTGCTTCCCTTCTCCTGCCTGCCCAGCCACCCACATCTCTGCTGCTGGCTGCTGCAGGAGGAGGTGACAATATTCCCCTGCCCTTTTTCCCTCATTTTTGGATCGTCCTGTTTGTCTGGATCCCCTCTTTTTGAGAGCAGGGAGTTTGTGGGGTTTAATCTGGCATCTTCCTCCCAGCCACAGCCCTGGGGGCTTCTGCAGTACGAAGTCCTATGCTGCTCCTCTCTTGAATTTTTTGCCACCCTGCAGGGGACAGATTTTTTCAAGGAAGTAAAGAAAAAGAAAATGTTTAGCTAACTCCTATTGCCAGCAGTGGAAAAAACATAGTACTTGTATGTAGTACTTCTGGACAGATCCAAGACATTACTAGTAAGGAAAAGCTGGAAAATCACAGCTGGTTGTGAAGAGACTAATTGATCGTCATCTCCTCTAACATGGGGAGTGACCAGCCAGCCAGGATAAAAAATAGCAAAGGAGGAAAGTTTAGAAGCCAGTGGGATTTCTGAAACCAGTGAGCCATATTTCCCCCAATTTGATTTTGTCTCTCCTGGGAACTATAAAAGAAAGGAAAAAAAAAAAAAAAGTGAGCAGGAGTTAAGAGCCAAGGACTTTGCAGGACGGAAAAAATCATATCCAAACTCATCAAGCAAATGGAAAGCCTAAGAAATGAGATCCAACTGAGAAACCTTGGAGACAGCCAGTGAAATGTCAGGGACACTTGTTTGTGCTTCTCCTCCCAGCCCTGCTGCCGGGTGCCCAACGTCGGGTTGTGTGGTGCCTCACACCCAGGGATCATGGACTTAGGGGAAGGACTCAGCCTCACCCACTGATTTATGCAGGCTGGAGTAAGTGTTATTATTACCCCTGCTCTGATACCTACATCGTATGAGCTGTGAGATCCCCTTGAAGAAGGCACCTGGATCCTGGTGTGATGGCAGTGGTGGCCAAATGCTGGCTGGTTTGGGCCCTGACCGGGAGCTGTGCTTGCTTAACAGCACTAGTGAGGGCAGTAGGACATGTAGGTGCTCTAGCAGGGGAGCTGTCAGGCTGTAGCCTCTTTCAACACACAACCTTTTGGGGAAAAATTACACAAAGCAAGTCATACCACCAATGGTGCTCCCAAACTGCCTCAACTTCCCCGTCTGCAGTCATAGAGGACAGAGCAGTAGAAATTTCATGAGTCTGACTCCCAGTGCTCACAGGTGCACGTTCAGAGCCCCTCAACTATGGCTGATGGGGACGTGGAGATTATTTCCTTTTATTACTCACTTCCCAAGGAACTCTTTGCATAGAAGGGTTGCTCATAGTTTCCTTTTCTGTCAATTTATCAATGTAAATGCCATTCAGTATCACACCATGCAGCCTGGAGAGATTTCAGCTTTTATCTCCATAGAAGTCCCGCTAGGGTAGAAGGAAGCAGGAAAAAACAGCCTGGAAAATAATTAGATCTTACACAATTTCATTTTATTTTTAAATGTTACTGTAACAGACAGATCCTGTTTCCAGTAAGGCTGGTGCATGCGCGCGCTGCTTCTTCAGAGCTGATGCACCCTGCCCTCTGAAGGCAGCAGCATCACCCCGGCTTCGTTTCTCTTTAAATGTGACCAGAGCCTGGCTGCAGGTCTCAGGGGAGGCTCAGGGACAATTCGTGCTCATTAAAAATAACAAATGACCATATTTTAATTGTGGTAGCACAGAGCTCCCAGGAGCATCCGCGCTTTGGTGTTTCACGGGTCAATCCCTAAACATAGGCCAGATACTCACAGAAACCCTGAGGGCTCAGAGAAGCACCACGGGGAGGCTCAGTGGTGGCCGCAGCAGCTGGGACATTCTGGGGTCATAAACAATCTGCAGCTTCTGAAGAGATGCAATATCCTCCGAGGCACATCACAGCTGGAACAAACAGGCCTTTTGGCGCAGGGCCGTTCCTCAGCCCTACATAAAAGCTTTTGTTTGGAGGGGGCTCTCTCTATATATGGGAATTTGGAAATTCCCTGCTTGGAAAGGAAGCGAAGCAGCTCCAAAGGACTGGAAGGAGGAAGGGGGAAGCAGCTCCCATCAACGTGCAGGTGGGCAGCCAGTCGTGGTACCCAGCCCGGTCACCAGCCACCTCCACCGACCCCAGAAGTGCCACTGCAGCAGGATTGGGCCCCATGCTGGCAGTTCTCAGTTAACAGCATGTCATCCTGTCTCCAAGTCAGCTCTTATTTCTGTGAAGGCTTTGGAGAGGAGCTACAAAAATAGCTAGTTCATCACTGAGCTCCCCGGCTGTATTTTTCTCAGAAGCTGCCCAATGACTAAAACAACTCCCCAGTGAGACCAGGCCTGGCTTGTAGGAGATCTCCTTCATCCCAGAGTACCCCAAAGTCACCTTGCATGAAAATGCAGTCACTGCTGGGGTAAAGTGCAAAAGCTTTTCAACCATACACAGCTGCATTACACTAAAGATTTGAGTTTGTAAGAAATTCACAGCTCGCTCCTACCCTAGAAAAATGCAGCTACCCCCCCTGGAGCAGTGTCAGGACACTTGGAGGCCAATTCTCACCACAGATACCAAAGAGCTGACTGTGGATTTACCAGGCCCCTCTCCCAAGCGTGATAACACCCAACAATAAGAAATGCTGCCCCAGCAGCATGGCACCGCGTGGGCACTCCTGTGGTTTTTCTGCCCAGCACAGTGTCAAGCCAGGACACGGTGCCCTAGTTTTCTGTCTGAGCAGCTTATTTGGAGCGAAGGAATTGGTGGAACAAGCTCACAGGTTGACAAGCACATCAGGTGTAATGCAGAGAGGGGCAGTGTTCCCCAAGCAATTGACTGCTCGTGTGAGGTTCTTGGGTTCCCGGTGGCTCCTGCACACCACACAGATCGCTCCTCGGGGTGCTCAAGGCCTGGACAATGTGTATTTGGGTGAACTCTGAAGGAGCCAGCTTGTCACAAAGCACCAGTCCTCTGGTGGAGCACAGGGCAGAGCTGTATCCTCTCCCTGCAGTTCACACCACCTGCATACAGGGCACCTCTGTTGGGACTGAACCCAATGCAGCTGGTCCAATCCTGCCTTCTTGGGTACATCATCATCCACGCCTTGCTTCTGCCAGTCCGCAGACAGCTGGAGCAGGCCGCTAGCCCCTCATGATGCCTTTCAGAAAGGGTGGCACGGAGTGACCGAGAAGGCATGCATTGCTTTGAGTCATCAGAAGAGGAGGCAGCAGTTTCATGCCTTTTCACTTATAAAAGGCCATTTTTGTCCCTTTCCAGTGAAATGGCAGTGCTGGAACATGTGAGCAAGCCGTTGAATCAGGCCTTGATGACAAGGACATCTTGGCCACAAGCAGGCCCTGTGGCTAGGTGGGGGGGTGACCCCAACCAGCAACCAAGCATCAGCAGCAAGGAACTCAGGGGTCAAAGCACAGATGGTTTGATATGTGAAGGAAAGCCACAGACATAAGCAAAGCAAAACAAGGAGCTCATTCACTGCTTCCCTCAGAAGGCAGATGTTTCCTGGAAAGCAGGGCCTCCTGCAGCACGTGCAGCGGTTACTTGGGAGGACAAATGCCACAACCAAGAGTCCCCACATCCCCTGAGCCCATTGCCAAGGCCACCACACAGTAAGGAATACCCCTGGTGCCACTCCAGGCCAGCTGTCCCCTTTCCTGCCCCCTGCAGGGTGGCCAAAGTGGGAGAAGAAAGCTTCAGCACTGCACAAGAACAGCTCAGCAACAGCCTGCACACAGCTGCAGTACCAGTGCTGCTCTAATCGTGCGAGCACAGCATGCCCAGAGGACTGTGGCAAGCCTTGGGACCACCAAGAGCCCTATGGGTGCTGAAGCAATGCAAGGTGACTCCTCTGTGCCCATCTCACAGCGCCCAGGAGCTGCTGGGTTCTGGGGTGCAGGGCAGGAGGAGCAGGACTCCAGGTCCTGCAGCAGAAGCGGCTCTCAGCAAGACTACCATCTTCAAGCTTCGTCCAGAGGGACTGGCAAAGTGCTGGGCTTGGCCCTCCTTCTATTCATCTGTCCACCCTGTCCATCACCCATCCAGGACTAGAATGTCCTGGGTGCTCTGGCCGCCTCGTAAATGGGTTTATGACAGTATCAGCAAGGCAGTCCTGGAAGGCAGGCCATAAATGCTGCACGTATAGCAGGCCCTGTTCCCTTACTGCTGTTTGATCACATCCAGTGGGTGCAAGCAAGAGCCAGAGGGACAGAGCAGCACTGGCAGAGCCAGGGCATGCCCCAGCTGGTGGCCCTGGTGCAGTTGTGGTTCTGCAAGCCCCCAGCTGCTAGAACTGTCCCAGCATGGCCCAGGGAACAAATCAGCCATGGCTTCTTTATTTGCAAAGTCATTTTCATTCCTTTAAAGTAGATCTTGCAGTGACAGTCCAGCCTGAGGCTTTACACTTATCTCCGAGCCAGTCATAAACATCCACTTGGCTGCTGTTAAGAGCTAGTGATATAGAGCTTCGTTATGGGCTGGAAGAGATGGCGCTAAGACAAACAGACCTCTGTGCAAAGCAGCTCTGAGTCAGCCATGCTGGGGATGTGGCTGTGTAGAAGCCCTTTCAGGATTGCAGCAGGGACAGATTTGTTTACAAGCTCACAAAACTGTGTGGAGTTCAACCAGCTTCTTGCTTTCACCTCGCCCCTGGGATGTTAAGTGTTTTCAATGCGTAGGAACAAGTGAGCTCAGTTGCAGAGTTCCAGGAGCAGGTCAAAGAGCAACCTGATACAGAGGTGGGAAAAAAAAAAAGCAGGAGGGCTGGATGCCAGCAGCACAGAGCAAGAGCTGAAGCACTTGAGCCTGACTTGAGTCTGCCACAGTGCAGGCTTGCCCATCATCCAAACAACTCAGGACACCCCAGACACAGACATTTCACCTTCTCCTTGCTCCTGCCTGGAAGTTTTTCACTCCCTGTGCCCCACCAGAACTGCTCACAGCTGGGATCAGCTGCTCCACAGATGTGGGAGTGAAGGGGAAAAATGGGAGATACCAGAAGCAAACAAACAAACAAACAAAAGCAGCAAAAGTTGCACTGCTTCACTGCTCCAGTCCTGTGCTTTCAGGCCAGCCAGGCCTAAGAAGAGCAGGACAGGAGTCGCTGACTGCAGCACTCGCATCATCAGCTTTAGATTACTTGGGGGAAGAGTGGCTGATTCCTACCACCTGGACGCCCCTGTCCTTGCTCAACCAGCTGTGCCACACAGCTCATGGAGACTTCCTTGGACTGAGCCCAACACATGAAGGCTCTGAGGAAACCTGGCACCCTGCTCCTTTACCCGCAGCTCCAACAGCCCAAGAAGCAGTGGGACTTAAGAATCCATGGGCACTTATAGAGATGGCAAACGCCTAGGGGAGAAGTTGCTGCGTTCCCTCCTGAACTGCAGAGTCTGGCGGGAAGGTGCAATGCCAGCCTAATGTCAGCTCTACCAGGACATGACACTGCAGCCCTGCAGGGACCCCAACCCCCTGCAGCCCTGCCCCAAAGCACTCCTCACACCAGGCTTCAACAGAGAGGAAAACACCGAAGGATTTTTGTTCCAGATCTGCCATCCTCAGTAAGTGGTCCCTAGAAAATGTAGCACCCTCTGTATAGAGGTGAAATCTGCTCTTTTCCCAAAGCCAGGCTGCACTGCAGCCCTTCGGTCAAACCCAAAGCAGCAATGCCCCTTGCCAGCGGGACACACACCGATGGGAACACACAGAGCACTCTTGCCGGGTTGTTCATTTCTGCTACCAGACTCTGCTTTGCATGTGGAATTAGAACCTGGGGGTCTCCAGCAGAGATACTGCATGACTTCAGATTCCTGCCTCATTTCCTCACACATTTTTTATTGCATTTTTCCCAGCTGGACCTAGACTGGGGTCTCGCTTTGCATTCCTGGAGCCAGAGAAGCTCTGACAGTTGGAGCCACCTCTGAGCAGTGCAGATGAGGTATGGAAGCAGCTGTCTGTTTGTAATCCAAAAACTATTCTTTGGAGTGGATCGTTTTCCTTATTGCTTGACTTTTACCTCCTGTCTCTATCCTTTTAGGAAAGCCCAAACAACTTGGGAAAAGCCAAGTTGAAGAGAACCTCCTTAGACATTGGCTTCCTGAGGAATTTCCAGCTACACGATAAGCTGTGACTTCTCATTGACTTATCTCAGCCTCCCTTGACAACTGTGGCCTCTTGACCTGTTGGAGGATAACCTGGAGCAGTCTGCATGCACGAGACACGGCACAGAGTGGCCTGCATGCAGAGATGTGCTCTTGGCTGGTCTTCCTGGCCAAACCTGGGCTCTTCACTTGACAGGCAGGTGGAAGCCAGCCAAGACATTGATGAACAGGTCTCTGAGCACCCATCCAAGCTGAGTCCAGTCACAACAGGAAAGGGAAGCAGTTCGTGGCTTGCAAGTTCCTATCAGGACGGCCTGGCCCCTGCTTCACGCACAGCTGCATGAACGCTGGCCAAGCTGCGCTCCCTGCTCACAGCCTGGAATTTGGAGGAGCGTGGGGCCAATTTTCCATCAGCCTCAATTCCCCAGGTGGCAGCTAGACCCTCTCCAGACCCAGAGCTGCAGCTCCCTCCTGTTGGGGGCAGAAAACAGGGCTTCCAGTCACCTTATTTTTACCCTCATGACAGCAGCCTTTGAGGCACGAGAAGCTTAGTTTTAGAGTAATTGTAGGCCAAAAATCGGCATGCTGCACACAGATCACCAGTCAGGTGAACCAAGAGTTTCCCACATCATTTTTTGGCATCACAGCCAGAGACCAGTCCCACCGTGGGTCACTCAGTGCAGACAGGAGCCTGGCTGGATCCAATGTCAGCCAACACATAGGTGCCCTTTAGCAGACATCATCTCAAGTTATTCAGCTTGAACTTGTCAATGGCAAGAGCCAAACTAAGACTGAAAGGTGAGCATAAACTTGGAACAGTGAGGGGGGAAATGGAAAAAGGGCTTCCCTCCATCAGCAGGTTGCTACTCACAATGGAAAGAAGAGGTAGGACATGGGGGCTAGGGGGGAAATCCTGTTTTGCAAACAAGGCTGTCCAGGAAACATGTCTGAGGGACACAGGGGGTTCAGCTGGAAGCACTACTGCTGACAGCAGTCCTCCCATCACAAGTCCTGCCAGCCTAGTACTCCTCCCACGTCAGGCTAGGGAAATAGTTGTCATTCCAGCAGCCCGTAAAGAAAGAGGTGACTTGATGCATGCAAAGCAAGCAGAACAATTCTCATCTATTTTGGGGATAAGAAGCTGTTGTTCTATAGCCGGGTGCCGTAATGTCTGACCCATGGATGAAAGAGCTAAAACATTCCCCCACAGACATGTGGGGCTGTTGGGCAGTGATGTCCTCCCTGCTCTCCTCCCTTCCATGGAGGAACAGGCTCCCTCTGCAGAGACGAGCTCGTTTCCTCAGCCAAGAAAAGGCGGATGAGGGGGTGAATGCAGAGTCTCATCCGATGGAAACAGCATTGGACTCTGTCTTGGAGATCCCCTCCTCTCTGCAAATGTTTAACCAAAGCTGCTCTTGTTGAGCAAGCAGGCAGGCTCTGCCCCCAAGGGCTCCACAGCCACATGGAGGCCTGGCTCCTGCTCCTCGGGCCCCGTGGGATGGTCAGCACAGGGGGTGCACCGGGGGCCTCCCAGGAGCACCCGCCATGAGCCCGGCACAACCCCTTGGAGGCAGGGGACTCACCTGCCTCCTCCATTTCCTTTATTCCCACACTCCGGCTCTTTCAGGCTCACTCCGAGCACTGTTATTTATGCTGGTTTTGGACACAAGGGTGGTCAGTCACCAGCCCTCTGCAGCAAGAGCGGAGCTGCCCGAGGTTCCTGGAAGGCCCTGCGGGGCTGGAGCTCAGCCCGCTCACAGACTGTCCCATGGGAGTCCTCCTCCGTGCCAGATGCCTCCCTGCAGCAGTTCTGAGAAGGCTGGTCCCAAGTACAAGCCCAGAGGCACGTCTTGTTTGCGGGAAGGCACACGGCTCATGCTGATCAGAGCAGGAGGTTGTGCAAGGAGGAGCGTGGCCGAGGCACCCCCATGGCTGCGGCTCCCTGCCCTTTGTCACTGCTCCTGGCAGGACAGAGCAGAGGCAGAACAGATCACAGGCAGTTCCCTGGGAGGGTCATGAAACAGGTCTTAGACAGCTATTCAGACCAATTCTTTCCTCTCTCCAGACCTGCCTCCATCCAGATCTATTGCCAAATTTCCTCAGGCCCACAGTGTATCCCCCAGGGCTTCCAGAGCAGAGCAGCAGCAGCAGGATGGGGCTGGTGCCAGGACCCCTGGCAGATGAAGGTGCAGTTTGAGCTTTCGTAGCAAAGAGTTTCTGCAGCACACTGCATAGCCCCTCCAAACATCTGGCACATAAGCATGGGCAGCTCCCCGCCACTGAATGCGTTATTTTGGGATCTAGGTCAGGGGAATTATTTCCAGTGCTAGCAGCTGGAGACAGACCTAGAAAATGTGAAAACAAACTTGCTTGGAGGCAATTGTGTAGCTACCTGCAATGCTCTGTCACCATCATCTCTGGGATGGGAAGGGAAGCTAATTGCTTTCAAGACATGTTTTGCCTGTGCTAATTACTCCGCAGATCCAAGTGACATTAAGGAGCTATATTCCATCAACCTTGATGTCACAGCACTAGTCATGGTAACTGGCACATTCACCTCCCTTCCATTCCATAATATTTCCAACACCTAACAGAAATCCTCATTAACTCTTGAAGAGCTGCCAGGGAGCAGGGAAGTGTCTCCAACACCCCCACGCCCCACAGTGCATCCCACCTCCCTCTGCAGGCTGGCTGTTCAGCTCCGCCAGCGACTTATTTACATTTCTGGGGCTTTCTCGCTTAGCTTTTCACCTTGGTGGCATTGCCCAGCTATGGGCACAGCCCTTAGAGCCACAGCCAGATCTTGCACGCCATCGATTTCAACAGCAAGTGACCCAAAGCCATACCACCAGGTAACACTGGATGTCTCTCATGACTTGAAACTGGGGCACAGGACAGAGGGAACTAGGGAAGTGCTGCAGATATTTCACAGCAGAGCAGTCAGTAAATACACGATCTGACCCACCTGAAACTACCTTAAAATACGCATACTTGTCAGTCTCCCTGGGTGGGCACTGACTTCACTTAGCCTTCCCAAGGGAACACACCTCCTCTTCAACCTCACCATCTGCTCAAGTTATCTGAGGGCTGACCTTCCTCACAAGGTACACCTGACCCAGATGTGTGAGGTAGCTACAAACAGTACCAAGGAACGCATTTACACTGAGATCTGGATGTGTGCTTGCACACCTCGCTCCCCCCTAGGCGAGGGAGGAGGAATCAGTCAAGTAAGTGCTGCTCAGGCTGGGAAGGAACTGAAGTCCCTTGTGGGATTTCCAATCAGGTTATCCTCATGCCACTGCAGCTGATTCCTAGAAATCCCCCCAAAAAGGGAAGGGCAGTGAATGCCCAGAGATGCAGCAGGCGAGGAGCAGCTGAGCCCACACCAACACAGACCCCAGGCTCTGTAAGCAGCAAGAACCCAAACCCTGGCTGCTACCAACAGGGTGAAACTTCACAGCTCCAGCTGCTCCTCCCAGCTGCAGCACCGAGCCAAAAAAGCAGCGAGGTAATACTCACCACCTCCACAGCCATTTGCCAGCCCCAGTTCTCCAAAGAACTAGGTGTGACCATTGCTAGATGGTGTGACCCACAGAACCTAGCAACTATGCCAGCTTTTCACCCCTATGCATCACAGCTCTGACCCTCACTGGAATCAAATGTTTTCCAGGCGTTTGGATCAAAAACCAGACATTTAATTTTAGTGCAGTAATTCCTGGACTCTTGCTTGGTCAGTAAGCAGTGATGACAAGACCTTCTCGTGCTTCCAAATGGAAGGAGCACGGCAGCTGGAGGCCGGGCCTGCGTCACGCCTGCTGCAGGAGGTGTCCTGGCTGCTTCTGCAGGGCCATGTTAGGGACGGTGCCAGCAGGGCCATCAGGACGGACGTGCCCTGCGGTAGGTAGCGCGTGGTGAGGCACTGCACACGAGGGGTCTCAAGCCCAAACAGGAAGATTTTCATTCCCAGCTGTGAATGGTGCAGGCAGCAGGAGGAACGCCAGCAGTGACCTCACGGATGCGCCTCGTGCCAGAGCAACGCTTGGCCAGCCTCTGGGGAGAGCTTTGCTCATCTCCACAGCCCTCGTGGGGTTTGCAGAACAGCCTCGTCCAGCCACATCGGCAGCAAGACAGTGCCTCTGCTCTGAGCAGCTGCTGCCCGGGGAAATGACGACAGCTCCTGTGAGCCTCAGCCTGGCTGCTTCCCTGCATCCTCCTGCTCAGTCCTGGAGCAAGGCAGGACATTTGCTAGTCCCAGGGATATCCTTTAGCCGCTGCTACCAGGAGTGCTACCAGGCAAGGAGCACAGCACCAAAAACCCCACTGAGAAGGGGCCCAGGATCAGAGGAAGCCAGCTGCTGAGGTGTGTTCCACCCATGGTACCTGTGCAAACCTCGCAGAAACCCAAGGTGCCAAGTGCCAGCAGGAATGGGCTGGCCCAGGTAGACAAGCAGGCACGGGGCCATGCCTAGCTATGGAGAACAAACCAAATAACAGAATTACCCACACCCTTAGTCTTTAATTGCAGCAAGGCTTTGCCTGTCTCGCTGATCCTACAGGAGATGGAGCTTTGGTAGGAATAGGGCAGCAGGCTGCGTGGGCTCCTTGCCTCTGACCTGGACTGAAAACCTCTTGGGGGCCAAAGAAATCTGACATACTGATTTCCTCTCTATGCTGCTATTACTTTTCAGACCTCTAAGCGCCTGGAGTCCGGTCACCTCGCAGCCAACGCTCCTTCCTTTGAGTGCCATGAGTGGAAGGGCTCTGTTTACTTCTCAGTGGCAGCAGACACGGCTTTTGTGGACGGACAGGAAAGCTGCGGAAAGGGATCCAGGATGGCTGAAAATAGAGGTCCCTGCATGGAGGGACTGGAAGCTACCGTGGGGCCAAGATCAGCACAGCAGAAATAGACACCAAAAGGCCATTAAAGGTGAAAGCTGAGTGCAGGAAAAGGGACAAGGGAGCAGAAAGTCAGAGGAAAAGGGCTGAGCAAGAGGCTGGGTGGAGAACAGGTAGCAAAGGAGGCAGAGGCCGTAAAAGAGGAAGAGATCAGGAGGGAGACACAGGGAAATCTGCTTTGGTGTCCATGACATTCAGGAACAATTAGGGTCCTCTGTCCACAGCCAGACACATCTCCTGCTCAGGCGGCATGTGGTTCTGGTGGCTCCAGGCAGAGAAAACTTGCGTCTCTGCTGGTCTCACTGCACTCCCTGTATGTGATTTGAACTTAGAGCAAATCGGGATGCTTGCAGGAAATCCTTGCAACCCACGTCTGTTTTCCAAGGTCACACAGTTCCGTGAAGGAAGCACCAAGCTGGGGCATTGTGGTGTTGTCATGGGGCGAGCCAGCTCAGCACCTTCACCCCGATGGTGCTGTGCTCCAAGCAGGCCCAGACACACGGTGCTTGGGTAACGCCTGGCGCACATCCAGCCAGCTCCTGGTATGAGCGTGCGTGTGCTGGCTGGCAAAGGGGAAACCATCAAGGCTCATCATTCAGGTAAAAAATAAAACCCAAGCAAATGTATTTAGGGAAATCTTCCCCCCAGAACACAGTAACGAAGTTTTCGATCACCAAACGTCCCTGCATGATGCAACCCCCTTAAGTATCTTTTGCTCCTCACACGTGCAAAAAAACATTGTGGCAGGCCAGGCACTGGATTTGTACTGATAAAGAGAAGGGTCCTATCAAAAACATACCCTCAAGAGTGAGTTATGCTGCGGGAATCTCTCTCCCTCCATCTGTTCCCAAAATTCAGAGCACATCCCAGCCCCACACCCCAACGGGTGCCGAGACAGCCAGGATGCGTGAGCGGAGGCTGCTGGAGGGGTCAGCAGGACTCGGCAGGAACAAAGCAGATATCGTGCCTTTCAGCAGCAAGAGGCTTGTGTCTGGGAGGAAGTCTGCTCCCCTGGCTGCTATTTTTATTCCTGATCATCTGGTTGGGGGCTAGGGCTTGGTTTCCTTAGCTCTCTACCGCCTGCTTGGGAAACAATGAAGGCAGGCACAGCCGAAACTGGCGACTGCTGAAGGCAGAGAAGTGATCCAGACAGCACAACAGCACTACCTTTTCCTGCATCCAAGCTCGCTTTTTTTATTATTACTATTTTTTTTTCCTTTGCTTCTTATCTCTCCCTGTGTTTTGCGCAAACCATTGAGATCCAGGTCCAGCCCTGCACATCCTGTCTGCTGTGGAGCTCGGAGGGCTGCCCACCCGGTCTCAGGGGATGAAGCACGCCAGGGGCTCCTGGCTCGAGGCAGCGCTGCTTCCCGGCATGGTTTGCTTGACCTTTACGGGGCTGAGCCCACCGCTGTGCCAGCAGAGCGCAGTGCTTCACGCTGAGATGTCCTGTCTCGTAAAACAGACCCAGAAACAGGATGTCAAAACAATCCCCAGCACCTACACGGGCTGAGCTTCTCAGCTCCCCTCTGAGACAACTCGTGCCCCAGAACTGGTGAAGGCCCCAGGCTCCAGGGCTTGGGAAAGGGAAGGGAAGGGAAGGGAAGGGAAGGGAAGGGAAGGGAAGGG